>CM058043.1:28120184-28321339 GCA_030169165.1 Centaurea solstitialis | reverse complement strand
CAACATGAGTTCTACTTATATCTAATAGGGCAACAAACTATTTCTTGATAAAAAAAATAGAGTCTCTTGAGATTTATCAGGGCAGAACTTGGTCTAAACCTTCACTAAAAAATTACTCAAAATAGTTTATAACAATTCACTAATATAAAACAAAAACTTCAACATCCCATTCAACCTACATTATGCTATCCAATAATCACAAAGATTAAATTTCAACAAAAGGGGAAAACCCCTTGTTCTTATAGCAAAAATGGTAGTTTCCACCCCTTTTTAATTGAGTTACAAGATTAAAGAACACACAACAAACACAGAAATTTCACTTAAAAATTAAAACCCCCAAAAAAATTCAATTTTTAACCAAACCCAAAACCAAGAAACAAACATATCAAAATATTAGTTGAAATTAAAAAAAAAAAAAGTAGCATTAAATCCTCATTCTCTTAACAACCAATGCCATTCCTCAAGAAAATCTTTAAAACCCAAGAAAACAAGATAACCAATTTTCCCACAAAACCCACCGCCAAGATTGCACAAAACCAACCAAAAATGCAAGATTTGAATTCAAAATTAAAAAAATGAGAAAAAGGGTTTAAAGATGAACCCTATTCCTCATCCTCTTCACAACCAATGTCATTCTTTAAAACACAAGATAACCAATTTTCTCACAAAACCCACCACCAAGATTGCACAAAAATGCAAGATTTAAATTCAAAATCAAAAATTGCAAGAAAAAAAAAGGGTTTTAAAGACGAACCTTATAATACCTAAAATTTCCTGAAGATGAAGAGAAAAATCTAAAAGAAGCAAACCCTTGTTCCTCTTTCCTCTGTGAAAAATCGACAATGGTGAAAAGATTCCTTCTTTGGCTTCAAGAAGTCCTGTTTACACACACACTACTTACACACACACACACTTTCTCTCTCTAAAACTTTCTCTCTCCTACTGTTTACGTGAATACGTACAAATGTTGTTGTTTACCTTCATACACAGTTCACACCACCACACACACACACACACTTTTTTCCACTTTGAGATTCGTGACGTTTTTATATTCTACAGAAAACCGTTGTCTCAAAGCTTTTGTGTAATAAATCTGGTTTGTTTTTATAAAAAATTAAAGAAATTGGTATAAAAATTAATGGTGATATTTTTTATTTTTATATAAAATCGGATTCGGATCATAATAACTACATTCGTGTCATGATTGATGATATAAAATTCTATTTTTGTTTAAGTGGTCAAATCTTGTTTTGGTAATTATTGTGAAATTATTTCATTCATCAAGAGTTTTTTAAGTAAATGGTAGCTTGAGATTTTATATTTTTGGTTTGATTTTGAGTTGGGTTTTTTATTTAAAGTGCAATATTTATTTTTTTATATTTTACAATTAATTTTGATTTTCAAAAATGCTTGTTTTGTGTGGTGGTGGAATATTTTGAATGATTTCTAAAAAAAGTAAATTAAATAGTTTACTATCAATTATTTGCACAATGATAACGATAGAACCATGTAATTACAATTTTAAAGTTACAAGATAATAATTATTGTTTATCTACAAATAGTGTGCATAGGATAACCTAAAAACATCTTAGTCGCTATGCTAAAATAGAAAAAAAAAAACTAAAATTCTAGTAAACTTTGTGCTCCATCAACTATGCTAAAATAGAGAAAAGCTGAAATTCTAGTAAATTTTGTGCTCCAATAGCTATGCTATCTGATATGCTAAAATAGAAAAAAGAAGAAATAGATTGTAAAAAATCTCAAAATTTAGAGAAATCTCTAAAACTTGTTACAGTAGAGATAAATAGTATTTATTATTTTTTTCATCAATAAAAGTTCTTGAAAATAAATGTGTAAGAAAAAAAAACAGTATTTTATTAAATGTAATAAACATTTATTGATATAGTATATGTTAGGATTGCTAAAATAAAATTACTATTAGAGATTGATACAAAGATTTTTAGAGATTTTAAGTTTTGATGCTTTATTATAGAAAGAATATAGCATAGTTGTTGGATATGCTCTACCACTGTGTTCTAGAAACTTTTTTAACGAAGAAAAGGGAAAAAAGTGAGAGAAATGAAAGGAAAGTTTAAAAAACTCGTGTTCTCGAAAAAACTTTAGAACGAAAACGGAAGGAAGGGAAGGAAATAAAAAAAAAGTCATATTCTTGAAACTTTTTTACGAAAGAAAGAAAAAATTAGGAAGGAAAATAATGATGCGTTTCCTTCCAAAACTTTCCTCCCACATTTGGATGGAAAGAGGAAAGGAAAGTCATTTCCTTTCCTTTCATTTCATTTCATTTATTTTCCATTCCTTCCATTTCTGAAAACATAAATAAAAAAAATTACTTTCTTTTCCTTTTTTTCCCTTCTTTTCTTTTCCTTTTTTTTTTAATTTCCTTTCTTTTCCATCGTTTTTTTTAGAACACAACGTAAGAGCATTAATAAGTTTTTATAATTTCTCTAAAATAAATAACCAAAAGTCAAATACACTTTATTTAGAAAAAACTATATAAAATAATAATAGTTTATGTATTGGCATGAAAATGAATGAAATGTGTCTTACCTCCCACTAAGTTTTAAAGGATTCTTTAAACTTGAAGTTTTTTTCTTCTTGTTTTATTTATTTTAAAGAACATTACAGAAAACTCGTTGGAGCAATAGAGATAACAAAACCTTCATTTTCTCTATTTTTGGAGAAATTGTTGGAGATACTCTAATTTGGGGTGGAATCAGAAATTCTAAAAGGGGGGGGGGGGATTTATTGTAACACCCATTTCTCAAAATACTCAAACTTGACAATTTAAGTAACCAAATAAACATATGGCTAAAAGTTATTACACGTGGTAGCTCGTCCAAAACCATTCATTTAAAACCACTCATAAGTCAACGGATTAAAGGAAAACATAAGTCAAGTACTTGAAAATCAGAAACATAGTTTAAACAAAATCCAACTTAAGTGTTTACATGTCAAAAACCAGGAAAAATGTTTTATCCATCCAAGTCCACATTCTTTATAAACCATCATGTCTAGACTGAACTGCTGCAACCCCGGAGTCTTATACGGAAGCCTTTTCTTTTCCCTTGCGAGAAGTACCTGCCACTAAAAGAGTAAACAACAACGGGGTAAGCATAAAGCTTAGTGAGCACACACCTAAACCATCTACCATCATACACATACAATCACAAGTACATAGCAATTACATACACGTAAAGTCTGCCACCTTCCTTACGGGCTACGGCTCAATACCATCAAAAAAGGATTTTATGACACTGGTACCAGGCCTTTGTCCATGCTTTGTCCCCGAAGAAACGTAATCTTCCATAAGGGTATTACTACCACCATAGGTACTATCTGCCTCGTTCCCGAAGGAACACATACACATAACCACATGCATATAACCATACATATACGACAATACATGGATAGGTAGTGAACTCACCTCAATAATGATCACACAAGTTCTTTCGCAAGAGATAGTACTCAGCTCGTAACACCTAACCATAACATATGCACATACATATCAAACATAGCCTAAAAGTGGACCTCTAACTCAAACCTGACTCACTATCGTAAAATGACACATCTACCCTAGGCCAATTTCCACCAAAGTTCTTGAAACACTATGTTTCACTAACCCTTAGGGGTCTATAAGTGAAAGAACCCCAAACGAATCCATTACGGAAAAGTCGAAAACCGAAACAGTGGTATCGGCGGGTTGGCCGCGGGTGGCTACCCGCTAACTACCCGCGGTTACCCGCAGAGCCGAATCCCAAATCGCGACTTGCGACTGCAGTCGGGATTTTCCACCAAAACCTCAAATTTGGCCAAACACAGTCAAACTCATGATTATACCACATCCAAGGTCGATAATTATCAATTATCAACATCCAATTGCACCATTCGATTTCACTTTAATTGAGTGTTCATACAATTACCATCCAACCCTAACCCTAACTCACTTCATGAGTTGAATTCGTAACAAAACAACGATAACAACGTACCTTTCTCTAGCAATCAGATGACGATCGTTTTTCCAACCTAATTGCTCCGAAAAGTTGAACCTCCTTCCCTACCCTCCTTGTCCAAATTGATGCTCTCTCTCTCTCTCTTCTCTCTCTCTCTCTCTCTCTCTCTCTCTCTCTCTCTCTCTCTCTCTTCTCTCTCTCCCTCTCTCGATTTCAGAATCGTGAAAGAACTCTGATGAGAGTTGAGGGAGTTTGCACCCTTACATACACAACACACACACACACCACCCTTGACTTTTGTAAATGACCCACTAGTCCTCGACTCCTGCAAACACAAAGTTAACCTGAAACTGTTAACTTAACTGCATAAAAGTCGTTAGCTATTTAATTGGAAACGGGAGGTTACATTTATGTAAAAACTAGGTATCCCTATGATTTAAATAGTTTTGTCTTATTTATTTATTTGATATGGTAATAAAAAAAATATATGCTCTAATTTGGGGTGGATTTAGAAATTATGGAATTTATTTAAAAATTATATATCCATATGATTGACAAATCATTTACTTAAATAGTTTCATCTTATTTATCTCTTTGATGTGGTGATATTTCATAAAAACTAATGAATCAAAAAAAAATATATATATTCAAGTTAACAATTATACATCAACTAATAAACCTTAACCCTGAACTAATAAACATTAACAAATTGACATCAACTAAACAAATCATGCATGACCCTAATAATTTAAAACCAATAAAAATGTTAACATTTATATGTTTATTAACTATAATCCTGGCAATTTACGATTAACAGTCACTTATAGAACCAAATTTGATTAAAAAAAAAAACCTAAAAATGAAGTTAGGCTAAAATATTTATGGAGTCATACCATATCTTTTTGGAGGTCAAAACATACATATGGGAATTATAAATGGATCCCTCTATGATGAAAATGAATAGGTTTATATGTGTGCACAGGTAAAACCTAATGTAGGGAATCTACTTTTATGTGAATAATAAAAAATCTATGAGGGTCCAGATAACAAATTAAACTCATAGGTGATATATCTGTACGAATTAAAATTTTATAATATAAAAATCATATTATTTGAAAGTTTATGGAGTCAAGAGTTCCAATTTCATGTAAGATGGGACCTATGTACAATTTTATTTATCGTATATAAATATTATATATTTAAAAAATCATATTAATAACAACTATAGACAAGTCAAGTAACAAACGAAACAAGATGATGAGTTTAACAAGTCATAAATTTGAAATGAATGGTATATAATTAGGTGAAGAATATGACAGATTCTCTTTATCACATTTTTATGGTATCATGCTCATAGTCAAGTCTTATCATCATCAGCATCATCATCGGTATTAAGCTTTTGGTTAGATGTGGCTTCGTTGTAGTAGATGTCATTTTCCTTCTTATATTTTTATCTTGAAACCATGTCTTAATCATATATCAAATTTAGGATAATAACTTATCATAAGAACTCGGTGTTAGTTAGCTATTATTGGTATTTCTTAAAGTTTTAGCTTTTGAGTAACACACGTAATGCCAAAACGACAATGAACACTAGCCAGTCGTTTTTATGTGTTCAAATACAGAAAACATGTTGCTTAAAGTAACAAAGACAAACAAGTTATCTATGTACAACTGATGCATTCAATGATAGATATTTATTTATGAATTTTAGATGGAAATTTTTACAGTGTTGACTTACTGTTGTCAATAATTAAAAATCATTTTTAACGAAAATGATCGATAAAAAAACTCATAAACGCACATGTTACTCTTAGAAACTTAGTCTCGTGACTTAGAGCATTTTTAACAACTATGCCACAAGGGTGGTAGTGTATCGATAAAAGTCTTAGGAGGAATGTGGTGGGATATCTCATCTACCTCAGGTTTGAGTCCAGACACTAGCATCATGTGGCCAATTTTAGTCATAGATACTCGTAACTTAATTTTCAAATTGCAAAAAATGTAGCTAGGCATAGCATAGATGAACCTTTAAATAAATAAAAAACTATGCAAATAGATATTTTATCTATTTTTTTGCTCCAACGAACAATATCATCTTGTATACTAAATTAGAGAGAAGATGAAATAAATTGTAGGAATCTATAAATTTAGAGAAATTTAAGAGAAATTATTATACTTTTCACCCATAAGAGACAGTGAAACTATTATTTTAATATTCCTTAAAACAAATTTGATTAAATGCATTGAATATTTTTATAACATAGTTGATGTTAGCATTCGTCGTCGGTGCGTAGCGGCAACTGCTAGAAGCCTACGAAAGCGTGTATTGGGTCGGGTTACTTCTCGTTAACTCCTAGTCCATATACGGAAGCGTGTTCGGATGCGTCCACTCTGCTGCCTATTGCGTCTCAGCTTCGTCCTGCTTTTGGTTTCCGTTTGTTTAGTCGAGATCGTGTCTTTTATTCTCTGGTTGCTATCTATTTATTTGATATTTTCAGTTCTGTTTTCTTTTCCTTTTAGTTGTTGTTCGAGTCCGGTTATTGTGTCGTTGTCTTAGTTCGGTTGGGTTGTATTGTAGTAAAGTTGTTGGCTTTGAGGTAATAGAAGGTCTGGCTATCAAAGAGGTGTAGCTCAAGTGGCAAAAGGCTTGGGGCTAGTGGATGGTATCTATTGGTCTTAGGTTCAAACCATGGGAGTAGCACTTTGGCGATACCCAGACTTTGGGCCGGCCTTCGGGTTGGTTCGGGTTCAGGTAACGGGCATGCCAGTCTATGAGCATGCGGGCTCGGCCATAGGTCGGGCTTAGTCGTGCCTGGGCAGGTCCAGTCTATGTGCACTAGGCCGGGTCGCCGCGGATTAGTTGGTGCTGCCCAATTGGATGCCCGGATACCGCGGGTGCGTGTGTAAGTTTATTGCCGTACAAAAAAAAAATAGAAGGTCTGGCTATGTTTAAAAAATTATAGTTAACGTTAGAAATGCTAAAAAGAATTGTTGTTGAAATTAAAAATATTTATTTATAAATTTTGACTATAATTATGGGAGATGTTCTATAAAAGCACAAAATGATGTAGTTTGAATCTTTAATCTGTTTGTGAAATTGTCTATAGATTTTGTTACTATTCACTATTGAATATAATTGCTTTTTAGAAAAAAAGTAAAAGAAAAAAAGATTAATTAAGGTTTGACCAAGTTTGACGCACATGGAGGGGGACATGTGATCTGCCCAAGGTAAAGTGGCATCATGGCAACAAGGGGTATGTCTTTATTCTGGGTTTATTCCCCTATTTATTATTATTTTATTTTTTTATTAATTCATATTACTTCCAAAAATATGTACAATATAAAATGTTTTTGTTTATTGGGTTTGCCTTCAATGAAAATTAAACATCAATTAAAAAATCTCATATTTTAAAGACCAAATTATAGTAAAGGCCTTGTGGCTTTTTTAAAATTTGAATATGGTCCTCTTAAACATACTATTTATACTAAAGGTTGCTAGTTTTTTATTTATATAACAGAGATGGCTTTTTAAGTTAGTATTGATAACTTACACTTTGTTAGATCATCTCCGACAAATAAGAAAATGGTATTGGATTGAGTCTAAACTTTATAGCGTTATGAGATTTAAAAGGTTGGTGATGGTTTGAATGTGAGATATTAGAAAATGATGTGGCGCTGATGTGCAGTTGGGTTGAACCCAAAATCTATAGTACTCATGGCCTTAAAGGCTTAAAATAAAATAAAAAAGTATATTATTATCTCTTCTTCTTTTTTTTTTGCTTCAGTAACTATATTATATTGTAGGGTAAAATAAAGAAAATATAAGAAAGATTATAAAATCTCTAAATTTAAAAATTTCTCTAAAACTTCATACAAGAGAGATAAATGTTAATATGTTGCTTTTTTCACCAATTAAAGACAATGAAATTGGATGTGTATGCGATCCAAACAATATTTTATTAATAAAGTTAATGTATCTATGCTAAAATAGAGTTTAATCTAAATTACTTTAGAGATTTCGATTTTTCATCCTCTATTATAGAAAGTTATAACATAGTTGTTGGAGAAACAATATTCCATTTGGCCCTTATTTGAGGGGCAATTTCGTCAAGATTTAATTTGATACATGTGAAATTTTATTCATTATTAGTTTACATTTTTCTTTTGCTTTATGTTCTTCAAGGTAATTTATTATGAATTTTCACCTTCTTTGCTAATAAATCAAGAATAAATCTTGAATAAAAACCCTAAATCCAAACATGCAATCTTACATCGATCAAATAAATCTAAATCTTGAACAAATCGATGATGATGGTCCAAACGTCGTTGATACAAAATCTAGATTTTTTAACATGGTAAGTGTAAAATGTCAGAAAAGAAGTTGAGTGTGCAGCGCTGGAGAAGGATGCGAAAGTGGCATTGCACGACCAAAGACGAAAGCGGGTACATGAGAATGAAGGGAGCTTCTTCTTGATTTGGTGGGTTTTCACCATTAGATAACCGAAGGAGAGGAGGGATTTCACCGTCCCCTTCGATTTGTAGAAGGGTGACAATCATGTTTAAAAAAATAAGAGAGAACTGGATATTTTTGTGGTAATTGTGAGATACAATTTCATCGACCTATTTCACTAATCAATGACTTGAAGAAAAAAAAAATTAATAACAAAAACCCCTCTAAGATAGGGGTGAGCAAAGACGAATATCCAACTAAAATTCTTGGAATTGGGCCCAAAACTGAAACCATCTGTTCCTGGAAATGAATGAATGAACTGAAACCAGAACCAATTACATTAGTTTTTTGTATTTGGAAACCCGTCCCAAACCTTCGGTTCTGGTTTCGGTAGCAGGTACCCACTCTCTAATCTTTTTTTAACCTTTTATCATTCATACTATGAAAAATAGACACTAACCTATCATCAAGTCGCAACGTAAATAAGTAAATACTACAAACGTGAAAACCAATTCGATAAAAACTAAACACTAATAAATACTATAAACGATGTTTCTAAAACAAATAAATATTACAAACGGTGCTTGGAAAATAAATAAATATATACTACAAACGATGCCTGCAAAACATTTCGCATAATTCGAATTAGTTGATGCTAACAAATTTTTATAAATAAACAAATAAATAAATTCTTATTAAAAAATAGGGGCCACTTCCGACGGATCGGTTAAAAAAATGAGGACTGGTACCAAGCACAATAGACACTATGTTGGAAATAGTGTCCAAGATATTAACTACTGGTAGTATTTTAATAATGGCAGAGTCCTTTTGGGTTGCCCTTAAGACCCAAATAAACAATCAAGAAATTAGAGGGGGTGAAAGTGATTAATTTATTTATCAGTTGAGGATAAATATAATTAATTAGATAATATCCAAAATATAATTAATTGGATTAATTATATAGAAAGGATAATAACTTGATAATAATTAAAATAGTTTTAATTGGTTTATCAGTTTGTGTAGGATTAGGAAGCCTCAATCAAGAGATTATAAATAGATGCTTTGGGATCAAACCCAAATCATTAATACATTCATTCTTTCTTCTCTCTGGCATCCTCTTCCTTCCCTCTCCAAAGCCAAAAGGTTTGAGCGTTCTTGGTTGTTAGTATTTGGTGATCTTAGGTGTGAGCCACTAGAGGGATTCATACTATTGGTCCTCGACATCCAAGAGGCAAGATCAAAGGTTTGATTTTTCCGTCGAGTTCTTCAACAATCGCTATCAAGTAAGTTTTCTTGATCATTCTTTTGTAGTTAAATTTCTAAGAACATGTGCATCCTTAAAGGTTATTAATTTGTTGTTACCATAGTTTTTTTTGAATATGCTTCCGTTGCTTGAATGTGGTAAATAGATTTGATTAAAACCTAACAGTGGTATCAGAGCCATTGTTTTTGAATTTTAACTCAAAAGATGTGTCAATTAATTTGCAAATCTGTTTGTGTTGATGAGGCTTTCGAAATCTAGGCAAGCTATAAAAAAAATTGTTTTTTTTTATTAGCAACTGTGTTTTGATGGATAAAATAGTTTTTGGAAACTTTGACAAAAATTGTTTTTGGAAACGTTTTTAAAACTTGCGTAAAAAGTTTACATATTATTAGCAATTGTTTTCTTGCCTATTAAGTTTTGATTTCTTCATAGTGAATGATGAGTTTTATGCAATATTAATTCCTAATTAATTGTTGGTAACAGTTTTAATTGATTACAAAAGGTGTTTGTATGAAAACGTATTTACCAAAAGGAATTTAAATGGATTTGCAAAAGTGTTGTATTTGCAAAAGGATAGGTGTTTTGTATTATTAAAAAAATCGATTTCCTTTTTGATTTTAAGGATAAATATCAATTTTTTAATTATGGAAACTTTTTTTGCATAAAAAAAATCTATTAATAATATTATTGTTTATGTTATCTATAAATTTTGATTTTAGTAGGTATTAACAATATTATAGATGTTTATTTATGCAATGTTTATCCCCAATTGTTTTGGCTAGTTTCCTAACTTGCTATAATTCAAAATTTTGAGTTTTTTCAATTGTTGAAAAGATAAACCCAAAATTATTTTGGCTAGTTTCCTAACTTAAATACCAAATTTAAAATTTGGATAATATAGTAAGATAAATATTGATATTATTTATATAGTGAATATAAATTGGATATATCTAAAATTAATTATTAGCATGTGTCCTCACATGTTTAAATTGGAATTAATACGATTAATTAATTATTAAATGTGTCATCACATAGTTAATTAGATAATCACAATTTTAAATGCTTTAAAGTTCAATCCAATTCTATATATATATATAATAGATCTGAATTATATGTATAAAACTAAATTATGCATTGATAGTCAAATCGAGGGGCGTACTCACTATAAACACTTTAAGGGGTTTAAGGAGGTTGCCTATAAAATGGTAGCCAAATGAGAATTGTTTTTTAAATGCCTTGGCGTTACTGTTCTCACCGCCTCTTGTGTGGACTAGTGGAATTACCGAGAGGTTTGATAGGTCAATGTAACAAGTTAAAAGTATTAACTATAAAGTATAAAACAAAATCCCGTTTTAGATACACTAAGAAATGTGAAAGTCATATGCTACCCATGTAAATAACACACATGATCTTATAATTTGTTAACGGAGCGTGTGCGGTTAGTCGGCACGTTAATTTGAAATTATAGTAGAAAATGATATGGCGCTCGTGATTCTCAAGCGTACTTGAGCCGAGGGTCCATGTGTTTTTACATGGTCGATTCACTATCTAGTTTGTGATCCTCGGCATCCCAGTCACAAATGGAAGATAAGCATAATCGAGATTAACATGCCATTGACATAAGTCGATGAATCTCAAAAGAACTAGGAGTTTCATAGTGAATGAAATTAAACAAGAGTATTGTTTACCTAAACAACTTTGTGATGTGATTACGGCATCCCTTTTCGCATCATAAAGTGAAATATGGATCCTAGCCTTTTAAATAATCTTAGGGTAATTATTTTTAAGGATTAAATATCAAATTAACTAAAACTATATCTACAGATGGCTGAAAATCTTCCTCCTCCTCCTACCCACTCAACATCCAACCCTACGTTACTCTCTATCCTAAATAAAGATAAACTCACTGGGCCAAACTACTTAGATTGGATTCGTGCCTTGAGAGTTGCCTTGAGGTACGAAGACAAAGAGTACTTGCTCAATGAGGACCTTCCTATACTCGATGATGGAGCAAGCCCTGAGGCAGTAGCCAAATATGATAAGCATGACATGTTGAGATCTGCTGAAGCAAATATGGGTAAGACCCAAAGTGCTTACTCAACTGCTCCCGTCCTAGCCATTAGGGAAGGTGGTTGTAAGAAGAAGAAAGTTTCTCATCCCAAAGGGAAGGGAAAGGCTAAAGTTGTTCCTCGCAACCAAGGCCTTAAGAGAAAAGCTGAAACTTCTAACATATTACCAACGAGTGACCCTAAAGAGGCCATATGCTTCTACTGTCAAGAAAAGGGCCATTGGAAGAGAAGTTGCCCAAAATATCTAGAGGTCTTAAAAGTGAACAAAGCTAAGGAGTGTGGCACCTCAGGTATTTTTATGATTGAACTCCATAGTACTTCAGTTTCTAACTCTTGGGTCCTTGATACGGGATGTGGTACTCACATTTGCTTCAATTCTCAAGGACTAAAGGAAAGTAGAACATTAAAGCATGGGGAGCTGAATCTGATCATGGGAAACAGGATGACTGCTGCTGTTACCAAGATTGGAGATTTAGAACTAGTGCTTAGTAGTGGTCTTTCAATAAAGTTATTAGATTGTTGCTACTCGCCAGAAATGGCTCGAAACATTATCTCTTTTCATGCATTATACAAGGATGGTTTTAAATTTAAATTTGATAATGATAATGGTTGCATTTTGGTTTATAAAAATGATTGTTTTTATTTTAAAGCTACTCCTTGTAATGGTGTGTATGAAAGTGTGATTTGTGTTGGTAGAGATAATAATAACTTAACTCTAAATGTTGGTTCCTCCAATAGTGAATTGGATAAATCATCGTTGTGGCATCATCGTCTTGGCCACATAAACAAGAAGCGCATCGCCAAGCTCCAATCGGACGGGATCTTGGAATCATTTGACTTAAAGTCGGATGAAGAATGTGAGTCTTGCTTACTTGGCAAGATGACTAAATCACCTTTCAAAGGAAAAATGGAAAGGGGTAAGGATCTGTTGGACTTAATCCACACAGATGTATGTGGACCATTCAGATCCGCCACAAGACACGGTGAGAGATACTTTGTTACTTTTACTGATGATTTCAGTAGATATGGATTTATCTATTTGATGAAAAACAAATCAGACACCTTTGAAGTGTTCAAGGGATTTAAGAACGAAGTAGAAAACCAACTGGGCAAGAAAATCAAGATGCTCCGATCCGATAGGGGTGGGGAATACTTGAGTCATGAATTCTATGACTATCTAAGGGATTGTGGAATAGTTTCACAATTATCTCCTCCTAGAACACCACAACTTAATGGTGTTGCTGAGAGAAGAAATCGAACGCTACTTGATATGGTTCGATCCATGATGAGTCGTGCTACACTTCCAATGTCATTCTGGGGCTATGCCTTAGAAACTGCAGCTCATATCTTAAACCTTGTTCCAACTAAGAAGGTTGCAAAGACACCCTCTGAAATGTGGACTGGGACTTGTCCCTCGTTAGCACATATAAAGGTCTGGGGTTGTGAAGTTTTCGTTCGGCGCGAAACTAACGACAAGCTGGAACCAAGGGCAGAGAAATGTCTATTCGTTGGTTATCCCTACAAATCCTTTGGATATATATTTTATAAACCCTCTGAAAACAAAGTGTTTGTGGCAAGAAGGGGATTCTTCCTAGAAAGGGAGCTCATTTCCAAAGTGGATAGTGGGAGTAATATTGATCTTGAAGAAATTCAAGAGACAACCAATGATGAACCTATAGTTGACACTAGCCCTCAACATGAGGTTGAATCACCTGTTGAGGAAACTAACATAACTCCACCACCTCTTCGCAGAACTAGTAGAGTTAGTAAAGTTAATCAAGCTCCTGAGTATTATTATGGTTTTCATATTACAAAGGAAGGAGATACACTAGTCAATGATAAGACATTTGATAGTGTAGATGAACCATCTAACTACAAGGAAGCGATGGTAGGCCCTGAGGCTACCAAATGGAAAGAGGCAATGGAGAGCGAGATTCAGTCCATGTACGATAACCATGTTTGGGAATTGGTTGATCATATACCAGGTCGCAAGACAGTTGGGAATAAATGGATCTTCAAAAAAAAGACCGACATGGATGGGAATGTGCACACATTTAAGGCTAGACTGGTTGCAAAAGGTTACACTCAAACTCAAGGGATTGATTATGATGAAACCTTCTCACCAGTAGCTAAGATTAAGTCTATCAGGATACTGCTTGCCATAGCTGCATTTCATGACTATGAAATCTGGCAAATGGATGTAAAAACCGCTTTCCTTAATGGGAAACTTGATGAGGATGTGTATATGGCACAACCTGAAGGTTTTGTACATGCCAAGTATCCAAATAAAGTGTGTAAGCTTAAAAGGTCTATTTATGGACTTAAACAAGCGTCTCGTAGCTGGAATCTTTGTTTTCATGAAAAGGTCAAAGAGTTTGGATTTTCTCGAAGCGAAGATGAGTCTTGTGTATATGTTAAAGCTAGTGGGAGTAATGTTGTATTCCTAGTCTTATATGTTGATGACATACTACTCATAGGAAACAATGTTCCAATGTTGCAAGATGTAAAAATCTGGCTTGGGAAATGTTTCGCTATGAAAGATCTGGGAAATGCAGCATACATACTAGGGATAAGAATATATCGAGATAGAACCAAGCGTTTAATTGGACTTAGCCAAAGTACATACTTGGATAAGATATTGAAGAAATTTAATATGAGTGAATCCAAGAAAGGGTATTTGCCCATGCAACATGGCATACGATTGAGTAAAAATCAATGTCCCAGTACTAGTGAGGAATTGGACAGAATGAGTCGAATTCCATATGCATCTGCTATTGGATCGATCATGTATGCCATGACATGTACTAGACCTGATGTCTCATTTGCTTTAAGCATGTTGAGTAGATATCAAGGGAACCCAGGCGAAAGTCATTGGACGGCTGTAAAGAACATTCTTAAGTATCTTCGGAGAACTAAAGATGTGTTCTTGGTCTATGGTGGAAAGGATGAATTACGAGTAACAGGTTATACTGATGCGAGTTTCCAGACAGATCGGGATGATTCCCGCTCGCAGTCAGGGTGGGTGTTCTTGTTGAACGGTGGGGCTGTAACTTGGAAAAGTTCCAAACAGGACACGGTGGCTGATTCCACATGTGAATCAGAATATATTGCAGCTAGTGAAGCAGCAAAAGAGGCCGCATGGTTGAAGAATTTCATAGGTGATCTGGGTGTCGTACCAAGCATCAGTGAACCCATTGAAATTTTCTGTGACAACGAAGGTGCAGTCGCATTGACTAAAGAACCTAAAGACCATGGGAAATCAAAGCACATAGAAAGGAAGTATCATTTTGTGCGACACAAGGTTGAGGAAAAACAGATCGTGGTGAGTAGAGTACCGAGTGAAGAGAATCCGGCGGATCCTTTCACGAAAGCCTTAACTCGACCTAAACATGAGTATCATACTGAAGCCATAGGTGTTAGAAATATCAATATATCTTGAATGTTTTAGTTGTTAGTTTGATGTATTAAAACAATAATAAATTGTATTTGACTTGGAGATTATTATATGGAGATTATAATATATGTTGGATTGCGTCCATTTACATTTAATTTATTATAGTGTTTCGTTTTGCATGTTTAGAACCAACTTCCTAAGTATTAATTTACTTAAACCTCCACAGTCAGTCATACTCCTGGAAGTAAGTAGTGATTCAAGACTGTCATGGAGTGTTAGAAGCATATAGAATGCAACTAACACTCATGAGTACTTAATAGTGATTTGAGTATTGGAACAACCCGCACTCAAAAGTTTACTTCATGGATTAAGTCAGAGTAATTTTGAGATGATAATATTTTATGTTCTTCAAGCGGAGATACATAGAGTTTTGCTCTATGATTCTGTTATGCTTTGGTGTACTCCAACGTTGACCGTAACTGGCAGCTATACAGGGTATGTTCAGGTATGATATGATGAGTAGAAATGAACTGTGTAGTCAAAGTTTATTTGTTCCTTCTACCTAAACAGGAGAAGCGATATCCATGGGCCCCTCGATGATTTGGTGTTGACATTAAGTGTTTGGCCAAACCCTGACTGGAATTGACGTGTTCAATTGAGTAGTCTGATGAATTCAACACATATCGGAAATCGGGAAACATAATTTTGATCCATGAGATAGACTATTATCCATGTCTCAGGTTCATATGATATCTTGTAGAACAAAGGAACATTAAATCACTTATCTTAGGACCGAATCTTTATCAGAGTTCGACAGCTTCATTGGATGGTTTGCTCTCTGTTAGTTATTTGAAAATATTGACCAGACGAAGTTAATAACTTGTCCAAGTGGGAGACTGTTGGAAATAGTGTCCAAGATATTAACTACTGGTAGTATTTTAATAATGGCAGAGTCCTTTTGGGTTGCCCTTAAGACCCAAATAAACAATCAAGAAATTAGAGGGGGTGAAAGTGATTAATTTATTTATCAGTTGAGGATAAATATAATTAATTAGATAATATCCAAAATATAATTAATTGGATTAATTATATAGAAAGGATAATAACTTGATAATAATTAAAATAGTTTTAATTGGTTTATCAGTTTGTGTAGGATTAGGAAGCCTCAATCAAGAGATTATAAATAGATGCTTTGGGATCAAACCCAAATCATTAATACATTCATTCTTTCTTCTCTCTGGCATCCTCTTCCTTCCCTCTCCAAAGCCAAAAGGTTTGAGCGTTCTTGGTTGTTAGTATTTGGTGATCTTAGGTGTGAGCCACTAGAGGGATTCATACTATTGGTCCTCGACATCCAAGAGGCAAGATCAAAGGTTTGATTTTTCCGTCGAGTTCTTCAACAATCGCTATCAAGTAAGTTTTCTTGATCATTCTTTTGTAGTTAAATTTCTAAGAACATGTGCATCCTTAAAGGTTATTAATTTGTTGTTACCATAGTTTTTTTGAATATGCTTCCGTTGCTTGAATGTGGTAAATAGATTTGATTAAAACCTAACACATTGTATCTAGTTTCGGAACCGACAATTTCAAAGCGGGTTCTAGTTTAAAGCGGAACCAATTACATTGTATACAGTCCCTAAATCTCCTTAAGCATGCTATTTGGGGTTTCTTGTTTGAGAATGAGCTCCAACCGAAGACTTTTATCCTCATTAGATATTGATTTTTCATATCATATTTATGTTTTGGTTTTATTTCTTATTATATCTATTCTTTTTAATGGCAGATAACTCATACACATGTTCTAATACGAAGCGACGAGGTATCCGGGATCCATACGGGCACCCGACTAATCCTCGAGGACCATGGGTCGACCCGAAAGCCAGCCAATGGTGAGGTTATCGCCACATACTCACCCCATGAATCGAACCCCGGATGGACAAGATGCTATCCACTGTATTTCCCAATAATGTCACCAACCATTAGGTTAGTATTGACTTGATTATTATATCTATAGTACCCGTTATATTTATTCATCTAAAGTTAACATATAAGTATATAACTCACAAAGCAAACACAAAATAATTTTTTTAGTAATACACTAATAAAATAACAACTAACGATAACAGTTCGCATATTAATTTACAAATATTTGCAACTTTTTAATAGTTCATAGAAAACATTAAACTAAAAGTAAAATTGTTAAATGAAATGTGTTTATACAATCTTTTTTTTTTTGGTAAATAAGATGACTTTAAAATTTAAATGCATAATATAACTTCTATGCTTTGAATTTTCTTAAAAAAATGTAACCTGTTCTGAATCATCAACCTGTATTGCTCCTAGGGGGTGGCAAAACCCAAAAACCCGAAAAACCCGAAAAACCCAAACCGACCTAAACCGAACTTCACGTCTTTAGTTGTAATCCGAAATCCGATGATTTAATCGGTTGTACAGGATCGGGTAGGGTCGTATTTTTAGCCCTGAACCCGATCAAAGTTTTTTTTTTAATTATATTTTTCGGATATCCCCAACCCCGAACTCCGAAATCCGATCTACCCGAACTTTTCGGTCGGAGATCAGGGCTATGTTTCCCACCTAAAAAGTTCAGATATCCAAACTTTTTTGACCCAAAACCCGACCCGACCGACAAACCCCACCCCCAGTTGCTCCAATCTATCCTAGTCCCATTCGATCTTGGTCGGGTGAGGCTGAACCCGATTTAGCAATCTCTATTCTCTACATCCATTGCAAAAGGCCTTTAGGGCCCAATAACATGATATGGGCTTTGAAGAATAACATCGTGTATCGGGCCAAACCCAACACTTGAAATGAATACGACTTGGATTTCAAGCCACTTTTAGGTTTGATTTATTGTACTCTACAGCATCCTAAAAAAATTCAACTAAGGTGCTTTTGTATAGTTAAATGTGTCATAGAAAATTAATGTATATGTATATATAATCTTTATCTAATGGGTATAATCATATAATTCAAAGTAATACAACTTTATTTTGTCTTTTTGGATTTTATTTTTATGGTCCTGTATAAATTTAAAAGACCTGGGATCGATCACAAGGGGAGTGAATTGAGGACATGAGGAGTACCCAGTCCTTGGGCTGGTCCAGTCATAGACTGGGCTCCCCCTAGCCCAATCAAAGATTATGGTTGGACTCTAGGTCCAGCGTAAGCTGGGCCGAAACAGCGGCGGATTAGTGGGCTGCCCGATACCGCCGGAGAGGTGTGCGTGTGTAATAACCTAATGTTGAGTTTATATAGTTAGGAGTGGTTTGGGGTTCATATTTGTTATGTATTGTCTTTTATTATTATTAGGTTTAGAAAGTATAAGGGTGAATTGTGTTAATTGTTTTATAGTTGAAGGTTAAGTTGGAAATTTTGCTTTAGATATTTAACCTTTCACCGCCTCATATGGATAAGAACTTCTTTTGTTTTTTTTTTCCTTAAAAAGGGTTAAAAAGGTATAGATTTCTGTAGGAAGTATCAAGTATCAAGTATGGCAGAAAGAGAGAATTCAAGAATTTGGAGTTTTAGCTTAAGTTTCTTCATTTATTCCATAAGATGTGACTTTTGATGTCGATATTTCATATCCGTTGAAGTTATTAGCATCGTTTATCATAATCGAGGTGAGTTTTTCTTTTAACCGTTTTCGAACTGAAATGCATTATTTATGAATGGTTTACGATTAATAATCGTGTTTACGATATTTTATTACATGTGATCTATTATAAATGCATGTAAAGTGGTTACTAATTAATTTGTGGGTTAAAAGGAACTTACACAACAGAAGCTCGTGTGCGTGTGAGACTATAACGGTCCGCGCAGGGGGGATATATATAAAATTGTTTTGGCTCACGGATATGTTCCGTGTAGTGGGCCACTGCCGATATTGATTGCGATCTTATCGGGGTGTGCGTGTTTATGCTCATGGATATGTTCCGTGTAGTGAGCCACTGCTGGTATTGATTGCGATCTTGCCAAGGTGAGCGGTATTTTGGAAAAGCGACTGTTGTGGCTAGTTGCCTTGGGAGGGATGTAGTGCTTGCGGGCCTACAAAATGGTTGTCTGTTTTAAAGATTTTCCATGTTAAATGGTTTATTGAATTGTAAATTGACAGGGAATTACTCACTAGACCGTAGAGGTGGGCAAAAATCGGGCCGGGCCGGGCTTTGACCGGGCTTTGAAAAGACCGGGCTTTTCGGGCTTTTGTTTGACCGGGCTCGGGCCGGGCCGGGCTTTGACCGGGCTTTGAAAAGACCGGGCTTTTCGGGCCTTTGTTTGACCGGGTTTTTTCCAACTTAAAAAACACTAAATTATTTTATAATTTCAATAATATTGATAATATACGATATAAACTAGATTTATTTTATAGTTCTAAAGTCTAAACTATATAAAACAAATAAAAAAAATAGATTTATTTTCGGGCCGGGCCGGGCTTTGGTCGGGCCGGGCTTTGACCGGGCCGGGCTTTGACCGGGCCGGGCTTTGACCGAGCCGGGCTTTGGTCGGGCCGGGCCGGGCCGGGCTTTTCATCGGGCCGGGCCCGGGCTTTTTTTCGGGCTCGGGCCGGGCTTTTTGCCCATCTCTACTAGACCGTATGGTCTAACCCTCATTTTGTTGTTTTCAAAAATATGCATTTCAGGTGATTATTATATTGGGATTGCAAGCTTGAAAAGAAGGTAATTGAGAGTGGATTCAGTTACCGGTTCGTGGTTATAATTATTTTTATTGTCGTTGTGGTTTTGGAGACGATTATGGGAAGATTGTATCAGTCGATAGTTTTCGGATTGTTTATTAGTCGATTTCTGGTATTTGTGGTTGATTTATATTTATAAGGTTAATTTTGGAAACCGGGTCATTACAGCGTGCGTGTGTTCGTGGTAGTCGTTCGTTAGTTCGATGCCGCTATGTCTTCCAAAAAAAAAATATGACTAAACGTTTATCTTGTATCTGGATATTTTATATCAATTAATCATAAGCTCTTTTTATTTAAAGGGAAAATTTCATCTATGTCCTTAAAAACTTGGAATATTACGCATATATCCTTGCAAACTTTAATATTACATCTATCTCCTTCTAAACTTCAATAACTCACACATATATCCTTCTCTCTCATTTAATTATATTTTAAATAAAAACAATTACTTATGAATTGATTTTAATTTATCAATGACCTAACTACCCTTTTATTTTCCTTCCACATAACAAAATCCTCAAACACATCTGCCTCAAACTCTTTGTAAACCCATCACACGCAGATATGCTCCTTTATTTCTCCGGTGACCTCCGACGACTTTCTTCTTCTCCATCGTCCTTCTCCACTTCTGCAGCGACCTTCTCCACGCCGACTGCCGGAGACCTTCTCCTTCTTCAACCTTATATCCCTTTCTCTGGTGACCTGCTCCAACGTTCGAGCAGTCCCTTTCTCCGGCGACCTACATGTATAAGACACGACGGTGGTGGCGATGGGCGACGGCGAATGACTGTGGTGGTGGAAGGTTAGCGACGATGGCGATGGTGAGTAGTTGAATCTCAATCTATAACGCGCTTTTTTCTCTACCTCACTAATAATAATAAAAAAAATCAAAAAACTCATTTAAAAAAATTTACAACTAGAGAAAAGCAAGAATCAAGAACAGAATTTTAAAAACCCCCAAATCGAATTCCAAAAATCCCTACTAAAAACCACCAATAAATTCCCTTGAAAATTCCCACGCAATACAAACTCCAAAAACCTCCAAATAGTTGATTCCAAAAAAACATTCAAAATCAGGAAGTTACCTTATATAATCCCAGAGATTTGTTGAAGAAAAATGGAAAGGAAAGCAAAGGATGACGGTGAGTGGAAGTTTTGTAAATTGACCGGTGGCAGCGGTGGAGGTTTTGGGCGGTGGCGGAGGCTTTAGAAGGCGGCAGAGGCTTTGGGCGGCGGTTGCCGCTTCCCGGTGACGTGAAAATTGGGGGTGAAAGGCATAAACTTTTAGTAACCATTGATAAAATTAATCACCAAGAGATATGAACATCCATTTACC
Source organism: Centaurea solstitialis (assembly GCA_030169165.1). Taxonomy (NCBI): domain Eukaryota; kingdom Viridiplantae; phylum Streptophyta; class Magnoliopsida; order Asterales; family Asteraceae; genus Centaurea; species Centaurea solstitialis. Next base: position 28,300,141 of record CM058043.1, on the reverse strand, counting down.
CAATTCCTTCTTTTACCCAGATTCATGAACACCCATTTACCCAATTCCTTCTTTTACCCAGATTCATGAACACCCATTTACCTAATTCCCTCTTCTACCCAAATCCAAATGGTGGTGGGTGATGATTAATATAAAAAGATGGTATTTTCTTTTGATGAATTATAGAAATAGAAAGAAAAAGAAAACCCATTAAAGAAAGATGAAGTGAAGGATGATGGAAAGGACATGTCAGGTACAGGGGAAAGGACGAATTGGGGGAAGTGAGGATGGATTTTGTTTTGGAAAGAAGTAAGAAAGGGTAGTTTGGTAATTTATAAATTAAAATCATTTTATAGATAATAGTTTTCATTTAAAATATAAGTAAATAAGGAAGAAGGATATATGTGAGAGTTATTGAAGTTTAGAAGGAGATAAACGTAATATTAAAGTTTACAAGGATATATGCGTAATATCTCAAGTTTTTAAGGACATAGATGAAATTTTCCCTTATTTAGAAACAAACGTATTAATAAGTTGTAGTGTGTAATAATCAACTATAAATGCTGTATAACTTAGTAAAAACATTTATTGAAAAAAAATAACAAGTTTTTTGACAATAAAACCTAAATTTAGGTAAATATATAATTACGCACGTGACAAATATAAGTTTTTTAATATGCTAAAATCCATCAACTATTTGGTTCTTATTAGCCCATTGGCCCATATCGATACCATACAAACAAATGTGATAAAGTCACAGAAAATTATGTCGTGACAAAATATTTGTATTTTTGCAACTTAATTGGTATACATAATTTTCTTTTTGTAAACCGTGGATATTCGGACCAGCTTCTGCATACCACGACTAATCTTATGGGCAATGAAGAACAGTCATGAAAGTCACTAGTGACCTTGCAGGGCTTGAATCGTTGTAAATGTTTCAGTTATGTTAGTTCACTAGTGATCTTGCAGGGCTTGAATCGTTGTAAATGTTTCAGTTACTTCTAACATAACGAGTTTCGACCATTTCACGGGTCCTCAAACTGAGCACACCAATGGATAAGGATGATAATTTCTTAAGTAGTCTTGATCATCCTATTGGGCCTTCACCAAATTTTGATTCTTTTTTACGTGGACCATAATTTATAATTGTGTTCACATGCTATAGTCTAGTTCATTGATTGTTAAATATTGTTGACTAGTGTTGTGATTGGATGCATTTATCTTTAATGTATACATTTTTTTTCATGAAGCGAAGTAGATCTTCTTCTTCTATCGTTTGGTTGTTGAATGTTTGTTAGTTTTTTCCTCGGCTATTTATTCGTCGATGTTTGTAAGTCCTTCCTCAAGTGATACTTTGTCTTGTATATCTCATTGCTATCCAAGGAAAGACCTATGAAGGGTATGAAATGTGTACACGCTACACTTTGAGGGATGCTTTAGGATACTACAGAATACAAGAAATCAAAAGATCTCTTGAAATCAACCTAAGAAACCGGAATGGTCTCTGAAATCAACCAAAAAGTCATTTACATTGAAATTAACAGAAAAAAACTTTCAAAAAGTCCATATAAATAGTTGAATTTGTCTTAAAACATATTGGGCGACATTGTGAGCCTCTAGTCCACCTTAAAGTTGAATCCGGTCAACAAAAGTCCTAGGTCCGTCGATGTTGCTATCATAATAACATTTAAGGAAAATGTAAATAGCTAATGTTCTAAAGAATTTTTTAGTGAAGACATGTCCTCCTTTCCGATAATATTTTGCTAATTGTAGAAAAGCATATTTCGATGCTATAGCTTTTGCAAAGAGTACGTCGTGTGCTTTGCGTTTCGTTTGGACATATGGTGAATCCTATGTTGTCTCTTAACAGTTGTTAGCTCCATCACCTATACACCTAAACCAAAAAAACAAGATGGAAACCACAAGGGTGTAGGTGTAGTTAAGCGAAGTCGAGGGGAAAGAACTAAAGTTTTGGTAAACCATAGGAAAGAGAAATGTACTTCAATCTTATTAAACTTTCAACATCCATTAACAAAACAAAATATGAACCAATGGAAATACCTATTACCTATCCGGACGTTTAATTCCTATGAAACTTGGATTACATGGTTTTCTAATTTGTGGTTGAAGAGTGGGGAGAAGATGTGCTTTAAAGTTGTTATTCTTACTATGATTTGGTACATACAGTCGTTCCAGAATGTGACCATTTTTTGATGAGATCAAGCTGTTGAAGGTGAATATCTTTGACAAGATTGTAACTTAGGCTTATTTTTGGGTTTCTAATTGAAGTAGTTAGTTTAGAACTAATTAGGTGAGTTGGTTTCATTGCTCTCTCTTGACTATTTCATGTATGTAATTGTTTTACCCAACACCTTGTTAGTGTTTAATAAAATTCCGTTGTTAAAAAAAATACTTAATCCTGTAAGGACGATTTTCATTTTTGATTACTTTTAGCTTGACCAACTACATTATTAAGAAGTTGTGTGTAATAATCAATGCTTCTAGTACCATGACGGATACACTACCACTACCACCCTCGCTCTATCATTAGTTCATACCTTTTGGTTTTTCATGTTGTCAAAGAATTAAACAATGGTTTTTTCTTGTTGTTAAAGTTGTTCTTATAAATGCAGTTTAATATGTGTCAATACTTTTATATGATTCAAATAATTCCCAATCGAATTGTTAAAAAAAATTGTTTTGATAGTGATTTAGAAGTCTCAGCATGACAGTCGTCGTGGTTCAAGGCTCGTCTGCGACGCCATGTTAAGCTTGTGGCACGCGTTTTTAAGGCGTTATTTGATTTCTAAACCCTTTTACTGTCTTAAATTTTAGTTTTAACATATAACCTAATTAAAGTTGTTCAATATTTTTTATTAATTGAGTAATAGAACATAAGTTTTGTATATATAAAGTATAAAAATTTGTTGCCACAATTCACGCTTGATCACACCATTATATCACGCTTCACACACATTTAAAGTTTTGGTTTTTGGTTACAATACAAATCAGTGTCTTCCACATTTAAACTAGAACAATCAACATCACCTATTTTGTCGCCTTATAACGATGTGATTAAAGCTAGCATCAAAGTTTTTAATTTGACCACAGTATACTTCATTATTATCAAGTCAAATAATGTGATTAGAGCTAGCATCAAGAGAAACGTTTATTACACTCATACGACAATACCATGTGATGTTTTTTAGGTGGGGATTAATACACTATACACAAATTCATCAACTTGTACCCATGCATTGAACTACATATCTATCATATGAGTGGAATACCTAGTCTCAGTCGTATTACTCTAATGAAATCTAAAATAATGCTTCAAAAAACCTTATTCTAAGGTTATTATCATGTTTACTAATTAACACTAAAATACACAAATGACCTATAATTAGTACACAATGCTTTTTCCTTATGCATAACTCAACATTTACAATCATTCAATGATTGAGTTTTGTGAATATCATTGTTTAACTCAAAAATCTACTTATATATCGTTTGAGATGTCACAAAAGTCACAAACTCCTATATATGACCACTAATGACAATAGCGTAAATATTTCTTAACTTTTAAAAAACCGATCCTACATTTAATTGATTTTAATAACCGGTTTAGTCTCTTACCCTGATATGCATCAAGTCCAACGATTGTATACACACCTATCCTAAAGGTTCTTGTGTACCAAAAACCAACAAAATGATATTATTTTTTATATCTTATTTTCAACATCAACCAAAAACCAATGGGGTCACTAGGAGGGTACCATTAATGTGCCTTCTTTTTTTTTGAGTCTTATATCGTCTTCAACCCAAAAGTAAAAACAAAAAAAATATATTATATCTTCAACTTAAGGCATTTTCAAGCCAATCACTAAAAAGAAACACCAAGAATACTAAAAATGGTTACTTAAACACTAAAAAACCCACTTCAACTCAACTCAAAAAACACTTAAAACATTTTTAATACAATAATAATAATAATAATAAGTAGTAATATTAAATATTTAATTTATATATAGATTTAATCATTTGACCAAACTTAATACATGTATTCATTCTAATCCATTAGTTAAAAATAATTAATGTTATTAATTAGTGAGATAAGTAAGAAGATAATTACTCATATTTATTAAATAAAAATTAATTAATTTTTAAGATAGTTCAATGTTTATCTCTCTATCTCTCTATCTCTCTCTTATCTATGTTTTAAAAGGCACATTGAGCATATATAGTGAACATAATGTAAGCAACATTATTAAAACTTTTACTACGATGTTTTCAACTTAAGGTTCACATGATGTTTATAATTAGTATGTTTATATTTTGTTTTTGTTCACAAAGATGCCGAATATCGTAGATTATAATGTGTTCATAAACTATACTAGTATTTATAAGAATTCTTCACAATATATTCACCTTTAAGTTTTCAATTATATTTGTACAATGTATGTGAGGGAGAGAAAGAGAGAAAATATGAGAGATGAGAGAAAGCAGTGGAGAAAAAAATAGGAGAAAGAAAATATGTTTTTAATTTATACTAAATATATTTTTTATTTAATTTTTGTGATTTAAATTAGATTTTACCAATCTCACAAAATTAACGAGTTTTAATTTATTTTAATGTAATTATAAAACTTGAATAACATATTAATATTTGATTTTAGGGCCTATATTTTGTTGGTATTCAAATATAAAAATGTACTTTATTGTTATATTTTTGTGTTTTATAGGTGGGTCAGAAATGAAATATCACCATTTATAATTTTATATGTTTTTAGTGTTGGCTTTGAGATGATCTAAAATGCTAAAAAATTGGAGGTCAATAAAGTAGACTTTTATATTTAAAGACCAATAAAATAAGCCCCTCTCTCTCTCTATATATATATATATTAATACAGTATTAAGTTGTTGTAATTATATATATATATATATATTTTTATTAGAAGTTTAATAAATTTCATATTCTTGAACCAACTATGCTCACTCGTTAGTGTGTTTAGCTCTAGACCTCTTTCATTTTATGACTTGTAAGGGTAACTAACTATTCGATTTGTACAAATGTTACCATTAAACTATTTTTTGTATACAATAGACCATCGAACTCTTTTTTTTGTACACATAATACCATTATAACCGGGAATAGCCGGTTTTGACGTGGATCTGTACACATTATACCATTGAACTTTTTTTTTTACACATTATACCATTGAACTATTATTTTTTGTACACATTATACCATTAACCTTTGATATGTTTACAAAAAATGTGGCAATGACTAGACATTCTCTTATTCTTCTTCAAGACACAATCACCACCCACCACCACCACCGCCGCCGCCGCCACCACCACCATCGTCGCCACCGCCACCACCTCCTTCCTCCAACCACCACTCTTCATTTCTCCTTCGCATACTAAAACCCATTTCTTCACCGGAGTTCCTTAACGATGAAGACATACTAATGAACTTCTTGCTCGAAAAGAAAAAAACCCCCCACCAACAACAACAAGGGCTCTTCCACTGGGTTTTACGGGTTCGGGTTGGATCTGAGTTCTCCGGTGGAATCCGTCATGGGTTTCATCGAGACAGAGAGCAACGAAGAGGATTACCTGACCGGGTTAACTCCTATTGCCACCTTTTTTGTAAACATATCAATGGTTAATGGTATAATGTGTACAAAAAGTAATAGTTCAATGGTATAATGTATACAAAAGAAATAGTTCAATGGTATAATGTGTACAGATCCACGTCAAAACCGGCTATTCCCGGTCATAATGGTATTATGTATACAAAAAAAAAGAGTTCAATGGTCTATTGAGTACAAAAAATAGTTTAATGGTAACATTTGTACAAATCGAATAGTTAGTTACCCTTACAAGTCATAAACCTTTCTCTAAATTATGATGTTAATTATTATTTTAATATTAAAGATGGTTTTAATAGGGTTGGAGTTGATTTTTGTAGTACTTGATAGACTCACCATATTTCACTGTTTAGTTTTTTCAATATTTGGGTTGGAGATGCCTTAGATGGTTTATACCGAAAAGGTAGGTTAAATGTGCATTTTTAAATTGTTAGTGTACGATTTTACTTGATTTTTATTCATATAAGTGTGCATATGCAACAACTTTTAGATTTAAGTATGGGTATTTCCAAATACACCCTATGCTATTTTCAAAATGCACCCTAGTCTATGTTAGGTTTTATTGGAAAATGGTGTTGCACCAATGAGAAGTTAAAAACAACTTACTTTAATTTATTGTTATTGACTTGGTCCCAACATAATTTATGTTATTTCATTATTTTTTTAATTAATTGTTGGGTGTTTCCAAAATACACAAGCATTTATTTTATTTATGATTCTTTTTATTTTTTTTAATTAGTTATTTTTTAGATGATTCCTTTTTTTTATTTCTTTTATTTGATAAACATTGTAATATCATGTAAATAAAAATATTCTATTGGTTGATTCTATATTAATTATGTATTTATTTACTTTTTGTATTTCTAACCCCATTAATAAATATATATATATATATATTATGTCCAATGGGACTTGGGGTTAGAGTCTCTTCGTCAGAACACACTTTTTGGAAGTAAATATATATTATTTAATTGTTAAGTTATTATTATTGTTATTGGGGGGTTTTTAATCTTTTATTATTAGGTACTATCACTATTTTAACAACAATTAAAAAAAAATACTACTATGCCTAAGACAAGTATATTGATTACCAACACGCTTGGTATAATCTTTTACCATTAAACTATTGAAGACTCTATGATTTGTTTTCCTCTCTGGAAAGGTCCCGAAGAGTTCCAATACCATCGGGTCTTTACAATTTCACACATAACAATAATCTTTTTGTGACGGTTCAGTTAGAATGCTTGTATTGTATATGTGAACTTTTGATTTAAGAGGAAGTTTATTTCTTTATTGCGTTTTATATTGTATGTATTTTCTTTGAATGCTTGTATTGTATGTGAACTTTTGATTTATTTTACCGTACATATTTTAGTACGTATAATATAAAAAAATGATATATAAGTTTTGTTGAAACAAAATTATTTAGTTTTATGACTTGGTTTTTGAAAAAAAAAATATAAAAAAGATCATGCTAATATAATACATTACATTGCTAAAATAAATTTTTAAAAAGCATTAAAAAAATCATTATTACTAAAACTATTTAAACTATTTGTTTATATATATATATATATTAATAATAATGTATTGAAGAAAAAAAATAATAAAAACAAATGAGAAAAAAAGTAATAATAACCCAATGATGATTGGAATTTAATGAGTCATTACAATTATTATAAGTCAACCCTAGTCTAAACTATAGACTAGGGTGCAAATGGTAGCACCCTACAAAAAATGTAGAGTTTTAGAGTTCATATTACTTCTACAAGATCTACTCTATTATTAAAGCAACCTACAAATTTGGACACCACATAATTCAAAGCGCTTTCCAACAACGCTAAAGAAGGAAGTTGATAGATTAGTCATTATTGACAAGTTGGATGCAAAAATTGTGGAGTTACCTAAGTTTTAATTCAAAGATCAACTAGCTGATATTTTCTCCAAATCAGTTCAAAATGATATATTCAAAAAGTTCCTTAGCAAGTTGACCATGCATGATATTTGTGCACCAACTGGAGGGGGTAGTGCTGAGATATTTTCCTTTAATATATTTTTGTTACCACAGTTGGAATTGTACGTCTATAATTAAAATACCGAATGAAAACAAACAATGAATAATTGAATAATGATGAAAATCATAACGAATTATGGGTAAATGAAAACTTATTTGACAACCAAATTAAATGGATAAACTATCCATCAAAATTTAATGGCTTTTAATCATTAATTTTCATTTTATGCAGGAAAGAAGAACAAATGTTTGAAAGAGTATATCATCTCATTTTAATTAAAGCATAATCACTCTTCTTAAATATTCCTTTTTACTAGATAATAGCATATTAAGTCTTTTATTGTCTGATTATACTTACAAACAGTTTTTCAACTAATAAAAGAATATATAATTTATTTTAAATTCATCAACTTAAATATATATATATATATATTTAATATTTATATAAAAGTACTATTTTTGATATTTTTTATTTTGAGGACCAAGCCACAAGACAATGGGGGTCCTAACTTTTGTCAATACAAAAGGTGGTGATAGTGGCATGCTTCACCTACACGTAGTGCAACTCTATTATTAATCATGCAAATTGTACGTATGGACCTATCTATCATATATAATTTAGGTAAAAAAGAAATATTTTGTAAAATTGAGAAAAGATTCGATGACGAGCCAGATGAGTCGAATATAACGGGTCCGGTTATAAGCCTACAAATGTTACAAACGGGCATATAATGATGACACAAAATGTGTTTCTCCGTGAATTGAGCAAAGAATTGATTATTAATGATACAAATCGTACAATAGTCGGCAAGTTTTTCAAATTCGTTTATTCGTATAAAAACATGTTAGAATATCGTAAATACCAAGCTCCTAAATGGTTTGTGCGCCATGTAAAACTGCTGTCATTTGAGATACGCGGCGTCGTGATGCGTGTTAGTTATATATCACACTTTTAAAAAGAAAAATGTTTTTGTTTTACATGTTAATACTTTTTCTTAAAGAAAGTTCGTTATATATATATATATATGTATGTGTTACATTACTGATAGTTAAAATCACTATAGTCCAAAATTGGATTATAATATTCCACAATATTTGTGCAAGTATACACCAACATTGAAATCAGTACAAGTAATAAAAATGATAAATGTATCGAGATCGTATCCACATGAATTGGTTTTTAGAGTTTCTAGTACAAAGTTGAGAATACATTGATTTCAATTAAAGAAGAAAAAAAATATTTTTGTTGATTTTTAATAGTTAAATAAAGAAAAATAAATTAAAGTGAAGGGATGAATGTAAGCTTTCTCTTAAAACAAGGTATTACAAATGGTTAGAAGCTTTACGTCATGAGAACATTTATAAAAAAAACTCAAATCTCTCAAAACTACGTCGTTATAAATCATGCCATAAAGTTACTATAGAGTTATTGTTACTACCAAATCTTGAGATTTCTGGTTTTACTAAGTAGATTTTAAAGCAAATTATCTTCCACCGAGTATGGAGATTTATATCGAAGTCTCCTTGTGAGATAAATCCCTACCAGCTTACTGAACCTTAGAAAACCATGTTAAACCCGCATCTCTGCATGATTATCAAAGATTCTCTCAAACCTTTGTGCATCACCTAAACTGTATTTGTAATCCGCCCATCTCTGGGTATTAACAAATCAAAGTGACTGGTTTATCAACGTCGAGTTGAAGCTTCGGTTTAAGGTGACCAATCTTAAAAGTCGAAGATATCGACAACATCCAAGTGTTGCCTACACGGTCTTAAGATGAGCTCACACTCACACCCATTAAAGAGTTAGCCTAAAGTTAAAGACATAATAAAAGTAAAAATAACTCCGACTTGCATTAAAATAAGACGGAATTTAAATTACAAGAAAGAAAATATGAGAAAAGTAAAAATAGACAAATAAATAAAAACTACCTACTAAATATTATACTAGAACACCACATTATTCCTTGACAAAACAACGAGCATGATAATGTAGATAAAATAGGAAATGAAACGAAGATGGACGAATATGAAATCGAATATGAAGGGAGATGAAATCAGAGATGAAGGGAGATGAAAGGGATGTAAAGGAGATGGATGGAGATTTGAAATGAAGATGAACAGGATGAAAAGGAGATGAATAAAGATGATTAGAATGAAATACGGTCCTCCTCGTCAATACCATGAAAATACGATCCTCCTCACTAATGAAGATCAATAACACGATAATAACCATTACTCGTTTTTTTTTTTAATTTTATGAAAATTCCATAATTAAAGGAAAGTGGATTTCGTAAAGGGTTTTCTTATTCTCACCCTTAAATTCTTATTTACACCCATCCACCTGGTATCTCACTCCCACTAGATATCCTACTAATTATAGTGTAATCATTATCCTATAATTACTCCAACATTAATTATTTTATTTCTTTTTAACCTTAATTTTTTTATTTTCAACACTAATTATCCCAATACACTTTTACAAAATTATTTTTAACATTAATTATAATACTAACATTTTAATTCTTTTTAACATTAATTATTACACTTTTATTATTTTAACAATGATTATTTGATATTTTTATTATTATTTCTACAACTCACAACTATAAATTAATCTAATATATTTATGTATGTAATAAATATATTATTGTTAAATATATCACATATAAAAATAATTTTAGCAATAACGATTTTTTAAAAGATTTATTTTAGTAATATAGTATAATTTTTTTTCAAAAACCAAGTCATGAAATTAAATATTTTTGTTTTCATTGAAAACAAATCAGTTGTTCAGTAACAATACAAACATTAAAAAGACGATATATAGAACATAGAAGACTATAAAGAAATAAACTCTCTTAAATAGTCATTGCATTGCAAGTCTTTATTCCAACTTGTTATTTCAAGTATTGAAAATTTTAGAAACGAAAAGAGAGTGAAAGAGTGATATAAGATTATTTGATGTGTGGTATTATAGTAGATTAGAGAGATTAATTTATATAGATGAAATAGTGCTGTTAATAATAAATATATATGTTATAAAAATACGAGATTTGTAAAAAAACAGGATTTATATAGAAACGAGGAGTATATAAAACCGAGATTTGTATAGAAAAATGAGTTAGTAAAAATGATAAGTGATAAAATAATAAAATATTCTTCTTTATTTGACTTAACAAAAAAAAATCTTTACATAAATAGACATAGATAAAGTTGATTTTTTTAAAACTTTCCTTTTCAATGTCATTTACACCCTAAACAAAGGGTGTAAATAACAGAACCCTTTCGTAAACCGTTATTATCCTTATCAAATATCATTTAAAAACTGCAACTGGATAGTTTCCTTCTATGATGACGCATCCACCAAACCACATACACACCCTTGTTAATTGGTTAGTTAAAAAGTAAAATGAATTTTTTTGATTAGTTGGAATTGGTTTGTAGGTTTGTAATTTAACATTGGTTTGTAAATAAATTCTCTCATTTCTCATACACACAATATATATATATATATATAGAGAGAGAGAGAGAGAGGGAGAGAGTGAGGGAGAGAGAGAGAAAGTACCAGTCAGCTTAGATTACGTTTTTAAAAACTAAGAGCATCTCTAACGGCTTCTCTAAAATGTAGATTTTGGGGATTTTCTATTCAAACAACTTTCTCAACACCTTTTTAAAAATAAAGAAAATATGAGAAAGATGATAAAAACCTTCAAATTCAAAAATATCTCAAAAAATGACTATAAAAAGAAAATATATTTTTTTATTCAATTTATCAATAAAATTGTTTCAAATTAATCGTCTTCTAAAAATGACATGCGTAGAGGAGGATTAAGGGTAAAGGCCCAATGGCGCCATTTCTCACTTAGGACATGTATTGAGCTCTCTAAAATATAACTACATTATTTTCTTTCTTATTTATTTTCTTGATAATTAGAAAACGCGTAAGTGATTTCTAAAAACAAATTATTAAATTAATATATAACAACTATTAAAGGAGACAACATTGTCGAGGTAACATAGTTATTGTTGCTCCAACTTTTCAATTCTTGACAAATTGATGATGATCTTTATTGTACTTAGTGTAGAGTACTTAGTTACATTCAGCTTGAGGATTATTACTGAGTCTGTTTAGTGATCTTTCTAATTATAAGCTCATGTTTTTCAATTGTATGTTAAGCAATAACGAAGACCGAGTCTGTTTAGTGATCCCTTATAGCTTGCATTGTAATAACAAATTTGAATAGAAACAAGGCACGTTCAAGAAACCATCAATGATGTCGAAGAAGTAGTTGATGGAAGAGTCAAGGCTGATCGTTATCTGGAGACGAATAAAGGGATATCAACATGACTACATAACGCAACGATCTGAAGTTAAAGACTCAACGATCGCTGAGGACATCACTCTGCAACCCTTATCGTTGATCAAAGAGTTGAACCTGAATATTTGCGGTTTTGTCTTATCCTCAATTGCACAAAAGGACAACCATGTATTTCTGACAAAAATACATATTTTTTTATTGTTCCCTCCCTACCTGTTAAGCCTCAAAGTTGTTCACCTCACCAACCCGTATGGGCTGTCTATACATGACCTTACAAGCTTGTGAATAGTACAACTCAAATCACTCAAACATGCACATGTTAAAGCTGATTTGACCTGCAGTTAAAGCGGTGAATATAAATAGTTGATGAAAGTCTCTCTCATCTTCAACTACACAACTCAGTCCTTCTTCCTCATCTTCTCTAAGTTGTTTCTCTCTTTTCTATTCCGCTATAAATAGTTGATAAATAGTGAATGCTTTGTGAAATACTTTAGATTGTTTAGAATAGATTTATTGGTGTTTTATTTCCGCAACAATCTGTAAATTCTGTGATTTATTTAATAAACACATTTAGAATTTAAAAGTATAAAAACTTATTGGGATTGTATTCAACACCTTTTACAATCTTTGTTACCTTGAAGGTTACCTACATGACCAACAGTTAAATACACCAATTTCTAAGAAAGATACCCATACATCAACTTAAAAGCACGAAACATTATTGGAATATGACGCGGTTTTTTTGTTGATTAACTTTTCATTTTGTAATAATCAATTAATAAAAAAAAACTTTATTATTATTATTATTATTATTATAGCTGTTTATAATTTGTTTTATAAACTATCTGTAGAATTAATTCCAAATCATAAAAATGAAACACATCAAATCTTTCAACGAAATTCGTACCTCTCAAAAATATATTGTTAAGCCAAACGAACACTTAAAGGTTGTTGTTGACTTTATTGTCACGTCATGTCTGATATCATTCGGAAATGTGACAAACACTTATGCAAGTCACTGGGGACTTTTCATCCAATTGACCAATTTTTTAACCATGGGGATAATTTCCAACACTAGTTGAATCAATGCTTACATAGTGTCACTCCTTTTTTACTTTACTGCTTACTAGGTAGTGCGTTAATATGTCTCTATAGATTTGAAATATTTTTGTTTAGGAGGGTTTTTTCATAGGTAGAAGGAACATGTTTTTAACTTGGAAGGACAAGTTTTGAAACAACTTGGCATTCTCCATAAAGCTCCTCCTAAAAGCTTACAGAATACATTTTCTATATCGTTAAGCCGATGTCAAAAAGTCATGTATAGTTGACTAAATAAGCAGTAAGTCCCATTAAACTCATTATGCCGCTAACAAACATGCCCTAAGATTCTTAGCCATTGCATGATTCAGCACCTGCGATACAAACCCATTTGACCTATCGGTCCTAACATAGGCAACCGAACGACTTAATACCTGATAAACGCTAACTAGGTAAAAATCATCATCCTCAACTGATAAAGTTATCTGTTATGTCATTATGTGCCAGACTAATTACCAAATAAGATTAAGGATATTTTTCAGACTCATTTAATAAAGTAAATTACCGAATTAGCAATCATTTAATTAGTGTTTAGCAGACAACCTTAATCTTTTCTTTTTAACATGCGATGCATAAAAAAATATAACTTATATTGAGTTAACATGAAATAAATAAATTAAGCTTGTCGCATTTCATGTTTGGATTGTCGATAAGATATTTTAACTTTCCAGTCATATTCAATAAAATCAATTTTTATTTTAATCATTTATTGGATGAAAGCAGAAAGGGGACAGTCCTTTTATGCTTTACCATTTTTGGAATCTCCATTAAAAAAAAAATATCATAAATTTTTGAGTTAATTACATATTTGGTCCATGTGGTTTACACGAAATTACGATGGAGGTCCCTAAACCCTAATTTTCATGCCTACGGTCCTTGTAGTTTCATTTTCATAATGATAGAGGTCCCTGAAACTAACATCTGTTAAAAATAGCTGTTAAGAAGGAGGTAAAAGACGAAAATGCCCTTCTTATATATATAACCCTTCCTTTCCCTTCCATTCCCTTCCCTCTTCCCCAACCCCAAACCCACCCCAAACCCTGAAAAAATGCAGTAGCCGCCGACCACCTCCATCGTCGCCGGCCACCTCCACCGCCGTCGGCCACCTCCCTCCTCCTACCTCCACCGTCGGTATCCTCCAACGCTGCCCACGACGACGACGACAACGGCCACGTTGACGTTCACGTTCAGGTCTGCACCACCGCGCACGCTCACGTCGATTTGACGGTCTAAAACCGACGTTCACGTCAATTTCACGTTCAGATCTCCGGCGCCGGCGTCGGAAAGTCAAATCTGTAGCAAGTCGTCGTTCAGATCTGTAGCAGGTCGTCGAAGAGACGTTCAGATCTGTAGCAGGTCGTCGAAGAGACGTTCAGATCTGTATCAGGTCGTCGTTCACGTCGAGTCCCTTCCCCTCGTTCACGTCGTGGTGGTCGGATTCTCCTAGATTTGTGAAATCAAATCGATTTGGGGGTGGTGGGTTGTGGTGGCCGGATTTTTGATTGGTGGGTGTTGGTGGTGGTGGGTGTGGCCGTTTTTTTGATTGGTGGTGGTTGGTGTTGGTGGTGGTGTGGGTGTTGATGTTGGTGAGTGTTGGTGGTTGTGGTGGTGGGTGTTGGTGGTTGTGGTGGTGGTTGGTGGTGGTGGTATTAGGTGGTGTTGGTTGGTTGGTTGGTGGTGGTGGTGGTGGTGGTGTTGGTTGGTGGTGGTGGTGGTGGTGGTTGGTTGGTGGGTGTTGGGTGGTTTGTTGGTGGTGGTGGTGGTTTAATAGTGGTGGTGTTTTAATGTTTGATTTAAATTTTAATAGAAAATAAAAGAAAGAGGGTAAAATGACAAAAATACCCTCGAGTTAACGGAGGCTTTTAACAGACGTTAGCTTTAGGGACCTCCATCGTTACGAAAATGAAACCACAAGGACCGTAGGCATGAAAATTAGGGTTTAGGGACCTCCATCGTAATTTCGTGTAAACCACAGGGACCAAATATGTAATTAACTCTAAATTTTTTTATAAGATTTAAAAGCAGCCAAAATGCAGGAAGTTTTTAATCTGAAAATAAGATTTAGAATACCCAAAACTATTTATTAACATAAGATTCTAGCTACATGCTTTTAAATATAGTAAAATATTGTCTTACAAATCACGCAAATTAAACTACAAAACGTTTTAGAAAATGAATGTACATTAAACAAACATCATTTTATATTCTTACCTAAATATTTTAATAAAGAAGATTAAATATCATGAATCATTGTAAAAGTAAAAAGATTAAATATCATGAAAATTTAATAAAGAAGTTATAAATGTCTAAATGTGAATCATTGTAAAAAACGACATTCTAATATATGGACCAATATTAATAATTTTACATATACATCTTTATATGGATATTTTTGGGATTTTGTTAGGAATGAGGATTGGGAGATGATGATAGGACTTGATGATAATCTAAAGAAAATGAGAACACTTTTCAAATAAATAATTCGGCCCTATAACTAAATCAGAGTTCTGATATTAAGATCCATATCTTCTTTACAACACATCCAGAGTTAGGAGTGAACGGGCACATCCAAAGTTAGAATTTAGCATGTCTTAGTCTGGAAAGCACAAGTCTTAAACAAATATGTTAAGATCTCTGAATGCATTAGTTAAAAAATGCGACTAAGTCAAATTTCGTAGTCTTGAGAAATAGGGTGAGCGATTGATGAACAACCCTATATATATATATATATATATATTACCAAGTGTAAAATTTCTCTGTAATATTGAGCATAAGATTACCAGTTTGTTAAAAAGAAAATGTGTAATACTTATGGCTTCCATTCTTACAATCGTCTAAATTTTATTTTAATTGATAGTTGACAAAATTGTCCCTAATTAACGTTGTTAGCGACAAAGACCCAAATCCAAACCACAAGAACATTAGGTGTATTTATTTTATAAAAAAGACCATATCTAGATTTTAAGCAAACTAGAGCATGGTAAGAATGATAAAAGAAGAGCGAATAACTGTTAACAAAGTTAACGATCAAATGCCACTTCTAAAACAAAATCTAATGGTTTTTAGACATTATAATTCACACTCATTTCAAATGTTTACTCTTAATCATTGTCCTAAAAAACTCGTCGCGCAGCCGTCATGGCGTGTTATGGCTTCAAGGCTTATGTCTCACGCCACGTTAAGTCCGTGGCACGCCATGGCCTACTGCGCTGTTCTCCTAATGCGATATTTGATTTTTCTTTAGGTATTTGGTGTTTTATTTGTTAGTTTTTAACATATAACTTGCTTATTACTATTGACTCATTGAATAACAGTATAAAACATATGATCTCATATATAATATTTTATCCGAATTAGAAATTTGATGTTATATATCACATCTTGAAAACACCATGGCTTCTAATTCTTGAGGCTTGGTCTCGCTGCTACGCCGTGTCTCACGCTATTTAGAGCCTTGCTCTTAATTCAAATGTAAGATAAGATGAAATTGGCTACAAATGGATGCAATCGGACACACCATTTTTGGTAACCATGACAAACCAACCACACAAATAGGTCGTACATCAATGTCCTCATTGTAACACAAGTCCCAATAAAGTATTTGGCCTACAAAATAAAATTTTCTGTTTAATTATATGACAAAATCTTTAAGCATCTTTACTAGTGTCTCAAAAAATAATGATTTTGAAAAACTTTAGTAAAATTTTGCTTTACACATGTTAAATAATTAAAAGAAGAAAAAAGGAGATGGTAAAAAGTTTTAATTTTGAATTTTTTCTTTCTAGATGATAGATGTAATTATTATTATTAATATAAGATGTTGAAATTAAATATTTAAAAGATAAAATTAATATTTAAGTTAATAATAAAGTTATTAAATAGAACAATTGTTAGGATCAAATGTAACTTTTTTAGATATTCTAATTTTTAATACATTCTTTTATTAAAGTTATAGTATAGCGGTTAGAAATGCTTTATGAGACCATCATCTTCAATGACTTATGTAAAATAAAGGACATGAATAAGCTTGGAATTTTTATCCAATGTTATGCATCAACGGTTTCCTCAAAATTATATTAAAAATGAAGAAAATAGTAGAAAGAATGAGTTTTTCTCCAAAAATGAAGAAAACTCCAAAATTGATTATGAAGTGAGAGCATCAATATGAATCTTTAAAAATAAATATTTAGAGAAATATTATTTCAATTAATGAATGAAATATTTTAAGATTATAATCAATGTTGCATTCTCTAAAATAGAAAATCTATTGGAGATGAATGTAATTTTTTGAAAATTTAAATTTAAATTCTTCACTTTAAAGACATTTTTCAAACATCTATTAAGAGTTACTAGAATTTTTGTAGTTAATGTTATAATTAATATTTTTTTGCAACTATTTTACATGACAAATATGGTTTTACGTTATGTGATATAAGGTGTTTTTTAGTATAATATTATTAATCCATATAGTAAATTATGTCATATTCTTGACAACAACTTTTTTCTATTGCTAAAGTTTTATATCGATTAAATTTTATATAAACTTATATGGTATTAGAGACAAGAATTATAGTTTTAGAACTTGAACAACATAATCATCCACCATGCCCTCGACATTTTGGAATAATCTCATGTCTGCCTAGTCTCTAGTGGCTAGGGGTATGTTAGAGTTTTACATTGCCTAAATTTGGAATTTTTTTTTCTAAATATATGTTGAGAGAGCCTTCTCAAAGCTCTTATAGAGTAATTTGTAAGATCTATAAATTCTCAAAACCGTAATAAATGTATGATTGTTATTTTTGTTAATTGCAAAACTGTAAAAGTAGTTAACGAACTATATGAACGTCGACATACCATAATGCTTGTAACCCCACAATCATTTGATGCCAAAGATTTGCCCAAAAGTTCTTTTAATAGTAACATCTGTTATAGATTACATCAATATTTTATAAACATATTTTTCATCTGTTATAGATTACATCAATATTTTATAAATATATTTTGCAGTTTGCAGACATGGCACGAAACACGAAACCAACTTGTATAGATTTGACATGCAAAAAACAAAAAAAGTTGCATCAAACTGTGAATGCTTTCGATCATTAGCAATATCAAATATGTGGTAGAAGTTGTGAGTTTTTATTGTTATAACTAGTCAACTGTACCTTTAAATAGCAATAAAAGTTATAGTTTATTGTAATTTATGACGATCAATATTTCCAATGTAAGTATTATAAATCACATATCATTGTTAATAATTTTGAAATAGTTTTCATTATGACAAAATTGATAGGCATTTGTTTAATAAGTTAGGACTTAACTAGATTGAACAAGATAAGACGGGACACATATATATTTATCGTTTAATACGAGTAGGACTGGATAAGATAGGATAGGACTAGACAAATTGCTTTTAAAAGTTGTTTGATGATTTTATATATAATATAATAATTATAAATAACATAAATAAAGTAAATGTTTAAATACTTTAATTCATAAAACAAATTTCATAAACATAGATACATACATATAAAATAGTATAAAATTTTAATAAAGATTATGATATAATTGATGGCAATTTAAAAAAAACCCGATTTGGAATATCTTTATGAATTGGCGGAGGCACGATAAAAGTTGTTGTAGCAAGCTGCAGAGGTAGTGGGATTGGTGGTTGGTAGACGACAGTGGTTGTGGAGGATGTGAAGATGGTGGGCAACAGTAGTGGTGGCGTCCCACAAAAGTAGAGGAGGTAGTTGTGGCCGATTTGGATTAGGTATATGTGATGGTACTCGGCGTTGGGGTGGTAGTGGTTGGTGGAGGTAGCCAACGATGGCAGTGCTAGTCGGTTGCTGACGGAGGTTGTGGAGATGGAGAAAGGGAAAGATGTGGTCGACAGTGGCTGACGGTGGCTATCCGTGGTCACCGACGGTGGTGGTGGCAACAATGAGTGGTGGTGACCATTAAAATAAATACTATATGTGGATTATATATCAACTACGGATAGATTAGTAAAAAAATTTCTGTCTCACTCTTGGCCCATTGTGTTTCATGTAACACCCAATCCCAATTTAAAGTTTAAATAAAAATTTTTAAAATAACAATCTCGCATAAAATAACAATAAAACATCGTTCTCAAATCCCAGTTAAAAACATATTAATATCCCATAATTAAACCAACAAAAAAATAACGATCGGATCGGAAAGCCATCAGCCGGGAACCCTCAAGCCGGAGCCTTGCCCTTATCAACACCGGAGCTCGTACCTAAAAAAAAAATTAAACACGAGGGGTAAGCTTCACCACTTAGTGAGTAAATTTACATACAACATATCATAATTTAATGCACATACAATCATCCACGTTATCAGCTTAACGGTTTCCCGTTTACCGGACCATCACACAATCCGGACTCCGCGGTTTCCCGCCCTTTGGGTCATCACGCAACCCGAATCATCACCACATAGTTAAACAGCACGTATACACATAAACCACAATATATTGCATATAAACCCACTCACCTTGATATGCCGCGAATAAAAATCACAATCGAAATACCAACTCAAACCTCTCCCGCAACTCTGAAAAATCATGAGTAACACATACCAAATAAGATTCCGTCCTTATTACAATCCAACCCTAACGGAGCTACTCGCGGTCTATCAACGTACTAGCGACGCGAGGTCGTCCCAAGTAATCCTATACATCGATACCGACGACATCGACGGCGGCCGTGGATCATCGCTACTACCGCCGGCCGTGGGACACCAAGCCGCGGCAGCCGCCGCGACCAGCGGCCGTCGCCGGGCACAAAACCACCCATGGTAGCGGCAACGGAATTCGCCACCACCACCGTTGATTCGCTTAAGCCAAAACACGGCAGCGGCGGCAGAAAGCTCCACCACCACTGCCGGCGCAACCTACCACCGTGGCCAACAGCGGTGTCGAGGCTACTCCCAACCACCGCTGACCACGGCCACCCAGCAGATCGACGGCACGGCGACCGGCCAGCGCCGGCGTCGTTACACTCCTCAACAGGGCGGCGATCGCGACGGCGAGGGGTTATCCCCAAGCCGCCGGCCGGCCCTTGAATACCAACGGCGGCAGCAGCGACCCATATGACCACCGCCGCCCCCATTCCGCCACTACCACAGCCGCGCGGCGGCGACTAGCGGTGGCTAGCCACCCCCGACGCCGAGAACGACAATCACCAACGACCCCCGACGCCCACGGCTATCGCCGTGAACCGGCGTCCTCCGCTGCGGTGAACTTGGCGGCGGCGACGTCACGTCCGTCACCACCTCCAGCCCCCGGCCAAGGCAGACGGCGGCGCTATGGTGGGGTACCACCGTCGCCGGCCTCCAACAACCGACATCATCATAACCCTAATCTATGCATGAAAACGAATGGGGAGGTTACCTACGACGTAAACGAAATCCGGCACCCCTTCCCGTCGGTCTCTCTCTTCTCCGGTCCCGCACTCTCTCTCTCTCTCTCTCTCTCGGTAACTTGAAGGCTAAGCAAAACACAATGAGGAAGGGTGTCGTATTCCTAGGGTTTTTAACCTAGGTTATAACGGGCTTTATCCCTCTCGTTGCTTGACCCGCAAGATAGACGACTAATAGAAACCCTAAGCCCCAAATCCATATATTATCAACCCTAATAACAATAATAATAATTATATTAAATAAAATAATTTAATTTAAGGAAAAAGGGAAACGGGATGTGACAACTCTCCCCCACTTACAAGGATTTCGTCCCCGAAATCAATCTGAGAACAACTCCGGGTAGTGCTCTCGCATCTCTGCCTCTGGCTCCCAGGTCCACTCGGAACCCTTCCGATGCTGCCACTGCACCTTCACAATTCCGATCTCCCTGCGTCGCAACCTCTTCACCTTTCGGTCAATTACCGCTACCGGCCTCTCGACGTAATTCAGGCCCTCGTCCACCTGAATATCGTCTAGGGGAACGTGCGCCGTCTCATCGGCGAGGCACTTACGCAACTGCGAAACGTGAAAAGTGCTGTGGATCTGACCTAACACCGCAGGCAGCTCCAGACGATAAGCTACCTTCCCAACACGTGCGAGAACGGTGAACGGTCCGATGTAACGAGGTCCCAGCTTGCCTCTCTTTCGGAACCGAATCACGCCCTTCCAAGGAGAAACCTTGAGTAGAACCCGGTCTCCCACCTGGAACTCCAAATCCGACCTACGACGGTCAGCATAGCTCTTCTGTCGACTCTGAGCCGTCCGCAACCTCTCCCGGATCCTCTGAATATCCTCCGTAGTCCTCTGAACCACCTCGGTGCTACCAAGAACACGCTGTCCTACCTCGCCCCAACAGATAGGAGTACGGCATCTCCTCCCGTAAAGCATTTCAAACGGCGGCATCCCAATGCTCGAATGGTAGCTGTTGTTATACGAGAACTCTGCCAGAGGTAGGTACGTATCCCAACTGCCACCGAAATCCAAAACGCAAGCTCGCAGCATGTCCTCCAAGGTCTGAATCATCCGCTCGCTCTGACCGTCTGTCTGAGGATGGTACGCGGTGCTAAAATGCAACCTGGTACCCAACTCCGAATGAAACCTCTCCCAAAACCGAGAAGTAAAACGTACGTCCCGGTCCGAGATAATCGACACTGGCACCCCGTGCCTCGACACTACCTCATCCACGTAAATCTTCGCCAGCTGTTCTGCAGTCGAACTCTCCCGGATAGGAAGGAAGATAGCGCTCATGGTCAACCGGTCCACTATAACCCAAATCGCGTCAAACTTCCGAGGGGTTTTCGGAAGCTTGGTGATCAGGTCCATAGTGAGGTTTTCCCACTTCCATTCGGGAATCTCAAGAGGCTGCATCTTGCCGTGAGGCTTCTGATGCTCGGCCTTGACCTTTAGACAGGTCAAACACGACTCCACGTACCGCGCCACGTCTCTCTTCATCCCTGGCCACCAATAACCCGTTCGCAGGTCCCGATACATCTTAGTAGCCCCAGGATGAATCGAGAATCTAGATTTATGGGCTTCCTCAAGCAAGGTCTGTCGCGCCGTGCCTGCCCGAGGAACCCATACTCTACCGTACCTAGTCAGTAACCCTCGACTATCTCTGACCAACGCAGCCATCTGTCCCCGAATCCGTTCCCCGTTCTGGTTCTCCTCCCGACTCGCCTCCTCTTGGGCCCGTAGGACCAAGTCCACAAAGGAGGTAGTCACCGCCATCTTCAGATGTGAAATACGAAGCGGTGCGTGCTCCGTCTTCCTACTCAAAGCGTCAGCAACCACATTGGCCTTGCCTGGATGATAGAGAATCTCGCAATCGTAGTCCTTGACTACGTCAAGCCACCTCCGCTGTCGCATATTCAGATTCGGCTGCTCCAAGAAATACCTCAAGCTACGATGGTCTGAGAAAATGGTGCACTTCACCCCATACAGGTAGTGCCTCCACAACTTGAGAGCAAAAACAACCGCCGCAAGCTCAAGATCATGCGTGGGGTAATTAGCCTCGTGAGGTTTCAGCTGCCTCGAAGCGTAGGCTATCACCCTGCCCCTCTGCATCAGAACACAACCCAAACCCAGCCGAGATGCATCGCAATAAACTGTCATGTCCTCCACCCCCTCCGGTAAAGTCAGAACCGGAGCCTCGCACAGCTTCTGCCTCAGCGTGTCGAAAGCCATCTGCTGCTCAGAACCCCAAACGTACGGCTCACTCTTCTTCGTCAAAGGTACCGCGATCTTAGAGAAATCCTAGATGAACCGTCGGTAGTAGCCGGCTAAACCCAGGAAACTCCGGATCTCGGTAGGTGCCTTCGGAACTTCCCAGTTCATAACTGCCTCAATCTTTGCCGGATCCACCTTGATGCCTTCCCGGTTTATAATGTGGCCCAAGAACTGAACCTCCTCCAACCAGAAAGCGCATTTCGAAAATTTGGCGTAGAGTTGCTCCCTCCTCAAAACCTCAAGCACCTCCCGCAGATGCATCACATGCTCCTCTTTTGTCTTCGAGTAGATCAGAATATCGTCGATGAAAACGATCACGGACCGATCAAGCATCGGGCGGCACACCCGATTCATGAGGTCCATGAAAGCTGCTGGAGCATTGGTAAGCCCGAACGGCATTACCAAAAACTCGAAGTGGCCGTAGCGGGTTCGAAAAGCGGTCTTGTGGACGTCCGCTTCCTTCACCCTCAGCTGGTGATACCCGGACCGAAGATCGATCTTAGAAAACCACGACGCCCCCTGAAGCTGGTCAAACAGATCATCAATTCTAGGTAGAGGATACCTATTCTTGATGGTCACTTTATTAAGCCCACGGTAGTCAATGCACATACGGTGACTCCCGTCTTTCTTTTTCACGAACAGAATCGGTGCTCCCCACGGTGAGCTACTCGGGCGGATGAACCCCTTCCCCGAGAGCTCCTGCAACTGCTCCGATAACTCCTGAAGCTCCGGCGGAGCCAGACGGTAAGGAGCTCGCGCAATCGGAGCCGCTCCTGGCACCAAGTCGATGCCGAACTCGATCTGCCTATCAGGTGGAAGGCCAGGCAGATCCTCTGGAAATACATCTGGAAATTCGCTGACCACTGGCACCTCTGCTACCGACAGCTTCCTCTCCTTCGCCTGATCCGCCATAGCATAAACTAAAAACCCTGTACACCCCCGCTGGATGTACCTCTGAGCTTTCGCGATAGAACAGAAGGATGTGGATATCCTTCTTCCTTTACCGTACACAACCAATTCTCCCCCACTTGGATTATGGATGCGTACACACTGCCCCGCAACATCCGTGGTCGCCCGATTTGGAAACATCCAGTCGATTCCGACAACCACGTCTACTCCGTTCATGGGAATGGGGATGAGATTGATGCTGAAACGAACTCCGAAGATATCAATACTGCACCCCCGGTATACATGCTCGACCACCTGCACTTCCTCCGCGGCTACGTCAATTGCCTGAGGACTATCCAGATTACCGAGCTCGATCTGGAAGTCCTTACAGAACCTACGCGACACATAGGACCACGTGGCCCCCGTGTCGAAAAGCACTAAAGCTGGTTTCGAGTTGACAGGGAATATGCCTAAGGTACACATAATGGCAGATACACTAATTTTATTACTAACAAATAAAGTAAGATACTATCAATAATCGCATAATAACATAACAAGGAAAAACCTGTAATCACATCAGGCGCCGTCTGCGCTTCCTCAGCAGTCATCTGAAAGGCTCGCCCACGGGTGGTAGCTCCGCTCTTCCCTTTGGTAGTACCGTCAGTGATCATAAGCGTCGCCGGCGCAGGGGCCAGGGCTGGCGTCTTCTTCAATTGAGGGCAATCAGGCTTGATATGCCCCGGCTGGTAGCAGTGAAAGCAAAGCCTAGCAGTCTCCTTGCAGTCCTTGCTGAGGTGGCCCGTCTTGCCACACTTGTAACACGAAAGCTCTCGCGGTCTGCACTCTCCCCGATGGTAACGCCCGCACTTCGGACAACTCGGGGTCCCGCTCCTGGTATCTGTCCTCGCCCCCTTAAACTTCTTTGCTGGTGCGGACTGATCTTCTGCCTTCCGCTTCCCCTGCTGCAATTCCTCCAAGACTAGCTCCTGAGCCCGTGCTACCTCCTGCATGTCACCGAAGGTCTTACACCTCCCCGTGGCCACCGCCTTCTTGATCTCCGGCTTCAGCACTCCCAAATAACGAGCCATCTTCAGCGACTCGTCGTTCGCGTATCCCGGTACAAACAGCAGCTTCTCCAGAAACTGTGCAGTGATCTCGTTCACCGACTCCGTCGTCTGAGTCAGTTTCAAGAACTCAGATGCTATCCGCTCCTTTTCGATGCGAGGTGCAAACTCCTCGTCGGACAAGGTCCGGAATTCCTCCCAGGTCAGCGCAGTGATCTGTGCCTCCGTATACTTCTTGAGGGTCAGGTCCCACCAATCCTTTGCGGCTCCACGAAGAAGGTTCACAGCGAAAAGAACCTTCGAACCATCGGGGCATCCACAAGTGCGAAATGCTCCCTCGACCACCGAGTACCAGCGGTAGCAAGCTACGGGGTCCTTCTTCCCGTCGAATAATGGCGGTTGGCACGCCATGAAATCCTTGAAGGTGATCCCCACGAGGTTGGGACTGACTCGTGCTCCCAGTACCTAAGCTACGGGCCGTGAGGGCCGCATCGATACGCTGATCCACAGTCTGAATCAGTTCATCCCTCATTTGGTTAAATAGCCCCGGCAGCGTCTGCTGCAGGGCCTCAGCAATCTGGGCAGCAATGTGATCGGACTGCCCGGGCTCATCATCAGTCTGGCTTCGGGTTAGCACCATTCTGAAGATTTAAAATTTTTTAGTCACAGCCTAAACGAACATCTCTATGCACTACTAAGGTACTCACACGCAACCCTAATAATAGTGATCATGCCAACCTTAAAGCTAGTCCCTACCGCGCATGCTAAAACAGATAGGTTTACACAACATTTATTCATACAGCGACACAATATCGCAAGCATGCTAGAACCCTAACCGATGTCAATAAGTTTTAAGTCTCCAGAACGTAATCAAATCCAACACTACACAGGTGTTTATAGTAATACTATTATTGGCGCCGTATTACTATACCCAACCATAGATACATACATATAAAACAAATTTCATAAACATAGATACATACATATAAAATAGTATAAAATTTTAATAAAGATTATGATATAATTGATGGCAATTTAAAAAAAAACCCGATTTGGAATATCTTTATGAATTGGCGGAGGCACGATAAAAGTTGTTGTAGCAAGCTGCAAAGGTAGTGGGATTGGTGGTTGGTAGACGACAGTGGTTGTGGAGGATGTGAAGATGGTGGGCAACAGTAGTGGTGGCGTCCCACAAAAGTAGAGGAGGTAGTTGTGGCCGATTTGGATTAGGTATATGTGATGGTACTCGGCGTTGGGGTGGTAGTGGTTGGTGGAGGTAGCCAACGATGGCAGTGCTAGTCGGTTGCTGACGGAGGTTGTGGAGATGGAGAAAGGGAAAGATGTGGTCGACAGTGGCTGACGGTGGCTATCCGTGGTCACCGACGGTGGTGGTGGCAACAATGAGTGGTGGTGACCATTAAAATAAATACTATATGTGGATTATATATCAACTACGGATAGATTAGTAAAAAAATTTCTGTCTCACTCTTGGCCCATTGTGTTTCATGTAACACCCAATCCCAATTTAAAGTTTAAATAAAAATTTTTAAAATAACAATCTCGCATAAAATAACAATAAAACATCGTTCTCAAATCCCAGTTAAAAACATATTAATATCCCATAATTAAACCAACAGAAAAATAACGATCGGATCGGAAAGCCATCAGCCGGGAACCCTCAAGCCGGAGCCTTGCCCTTATCAACACCGGAGCTCGTACCTAAAAAAAAAATTAAACACGAGGGGTAAGCTTCACCGCTTAGTGAGTAAATTTACATACAACATATCATAATTTAATGCACATACAATCATCCACGTTATCAGCTTAACGGTTTCCCGTTTACCGGACCATCACACAATCCGGACTCCGCGGTTTCCCGCCCTTTGGGTCATCACGCAACCCGAATCATCACCACATAGTTAAACAGCACGTATACACATAAACCACAATATATTGCATATAAACCCACTCACCTTGATATGCCGCGAATAAAAATCACAATCGAAATACCAACTCAAACCTCTCCCGCAACTCTGAAAAATCATGAGTAACACATACCAAATAAGATTCCGTCCTTATTACAATCCAACCCTAACGGAGCTACTCGCGGTCTATCAACGTACTAGCGACGCGAGGTCGTCCCAAGTAATCCTATACATCGATACCGACGACATCGACGGCGGCCGTGGATCATCGCTACTACCGCCGGCCGGTGGGACACCAAGCCGCGGCAGCCGCCGCGACCAGCGGCCGTCGCCGGGCACAAAACCACCCATGGTAGCGGCAACGGAATTCGCCACCACCACCGTTGATTCGCTTAAGCCAAAACACGGCAGCGGCGGCAGAAAGCTCCACCACCACTGCCGGCGCAACCCACCACCGTGGCCAACAGCGGTGTCGAGGCTACTCCCAACCACCGCTGACCACGGCCACCCAGCAGATCGACGGCACGGCGACCGGCCAGCGCCGGCGTCGTTACACTCCTCAACAGGGCGGCGATCGCGACGGCGAGGGGTTATCCCCAAGCCGCCGGCCGGCCCTTGAATACCAACGGCGGCAGCAGCGGCCCATATGACCACCGCCGCCCCCATTCCGCCACTACCACAGCCGCGCGGCGGCGACTAGCGGTGGCTAGCCACCCCCGACGCCGAGAACGACAATCACCAACGACCCCCGACGCCCACGGCTATCGCCGTGAACCGGCGTCCTCCGCTGCGGTGAACTTGGCGGCGGCGACGTCACGTCCGTCACCACCTCCAGCCCCCGGCCAAGGCAGACGGCGGCGCTATGGTGGGGTACCACCGTCGCCGGCCTCCAACAACCGACATCATCATAACCCTAATCTATGCATGAAAACGAATGGGGAGGTTACCTACGACGTAAACGAAATCCGGCACCCCTTCCCGTCGGTCTCTCTCTTCTCCGGTCCCGCACTCTCTCTCTCTCTCGGTAACTTGAAGGCTAAGCAAAACACAATGAGGAAGGGTGTCGTATTCCTAGGGTTTTTAACCTAGGTTATAACGGGCTTTATCCCTCTCGTTGCTTGACCCGCAAGATAGACGACTAATAG
This sequence comes from Centaurea solstitialis, assembly GCA_030169165.1. Lineage (NCBI taxonomy): Eukaryota > Viridiplantae > Streptophyta > Magnoliopsida > Asterales > Asteraceae > Centaurea > Centaurea solstitialis. Next base: position 28,272,341 of record CM058043.1, on the reverse strand, counting down.
AAACCCTAAGCCCCAAATCCATATATTATCAACCCTAATAACAATAATAATAATTATATTAAATAAAATAATTTAATTTAAGGAAAAAGGGAAACGGGATGTGACATTTCACCTATTTTGGTGGAACAAGAAAAAGTCTTTTCGAATGTGGGACATGAGATTTTGTCATGTCCCGTCCTTCCTATGTACCAAACGCAACATAACCGTTATTGTTTATGTACATTAAAAAAGTATAGAAGTCACATTCCAACTATAAACTATTGACATACACATATAGGAAACTTGGAACCCCCACAACTTTTCGATGCTCAAAATATGCACAAAAGTTCTCCTAATAGTAACATTTGTTATAGATTACATTAGAATTTTATAAATAATTTTAAGCGCTCAAAAATGTGGCACGAAGCACGACACCAACTTGTAAAGATTTGACATGCAAAAAACAAAAAATGTTGCATCAACTGTGAATGTTTTCCATCGTTAGCAACATCAAATGTGTGGCTGAAGTTGTATGTTGTCATTAAAAACCTACACATTTACCAAATGTGTAATACTATTCATAAGCTACAGGGTTTTGCTTTTTCTTTTTAGTTTTTTCATACCCATTAATATTCAATCTCATTTTTCTTTTATTTAACATATTATTTATATATGTTTCTTTTATTTAATTTTATTATCATTCAATAATGTTTAATCTTATGTTTTTTTTATTTAACATATGTTATTATCTATATGTAAAATTATCAATTGTTTATTATTAATCTTACATTTCCTTTATTAGGGTTCATCATGCAATTGATCAAAAAAAACTAACCGTTAAGATATGGACTATTATATTTTTTTTAAAAATCAAAAATTAAAATACACCATAACCTCCTCCTTATCAATCGTATAGATTTTATTGATTAAGCGTGTTGATTGGTTCATACGGTTTATACTCTTTTTTGGGTTCACAAATGATTCTCTCTCTTATAGTACATGAATATTGTTCATTATTAATCTTATGTTTTCTTTATTTGTACTAATCACATGTTTGATAAAATTTCAAACCAAATATGTTCAATGTTATCAATCTTATTGTTCGTTCCTAAATGTGTTATGTAACATTCTATACGAGAGAAATCAAAGAATGTAATACTGATATGTTTTATAATAGAAAATGTGGAGTTTTTGGGTGTAGGTTTCTAAAAGTTCAAAAATAATTATCCTCATTTTAATTGTTATAGTTAACCAGAGACATTCACTAAAACAAAGGCTACATTAACAAGATTTCAGTTTTATATTTCCTCACGATTTTTTTTTCTACTTTAATAATCAATCGCCATTTGCACCATAGTTGTCCCATGATTTATGTTATATTTCAACGGTTTTTTGTTGATTACTTGATTTATTTCGTAATATTTTTATAACCTTCTCTCCGACTCTCCCCCTGCAACGCGGGGCAAAAATACCTAGTTATTATAATTTGTGAAGTCATTCCTATAAATAGTAATATGGGAAAGTTAAAAACACCCCAATAACTATCATTTTTTTGGGACGGCAGTTAAACACACGTATACGCCCCGACCGAAGTCGAAGAGGTATCCGGGATCCATTTGGGCACCCGACTAATCCTCTCGACCATGGAAACCGTTACCGGCCCATGGCCTCGCTCATGCCCGGTCCAAAGGTCGACCCATGAACTGGGGTGTCTCCTCATGTTTCCCCTTCGAATCGAACCCAAGTAGACAGGGATACCATCCACTACCCCCTCATGATGTTACCAACCATTGAGCTACAAAGGAATTGACAAATGTCCTTCAGTATGTGGATGGGGGGATTAGAACTTGGGTGGGCACTATGTGCCCTCCAAGCACTAACCACTCCACCACAACACCTTGGACCCAATAACTATCATTTTTAAACTATTTTTTAAAGAAAAAATTATTAAACTTTATCATTTTAATTTCGGTTGTCTTGGATGGGGTGATGGCCAGCTCTTTCCCTTGTTCAACATTTTGCCATTTAAAAAAAACTTTGTCATTTTAATTTATTAAGTTTCTAAACTATTTTTTCGAACAAAAAACCATTAAACTTACGCACTTTGAATGATTAAGTTTCTCACGTCAAATGATTAAGCTCCTTAACATTTTTTTTAATAAATAAATCATCAAACCTTTAAAATTTAGTATTTAATTCCTATTAACAAAAATAAAAAACTACTTGGAACTCACTATAAATGTTTTTACGTAAAAAAAGAAATTAAATCGGTTTCCGTTAAAATAATGTAAGTAATGAATTTCTAAAATTTCGATGTTTTACTTTTATTTAAAAAGATGTCTAGAGACTTAATCATTCAAAATAAAAAAATATATGATGAATATTTATTTAAAAATTAGTTTAGTGACTTAGTCATTTAAGTCACTGATTTTTTCTTTCCCATGTCACTTACGATGGTGCAAGCCGATACAATGCTCTGGCGATAGGCGTCGCTCCGACTATCAAAACAAATCTGAAGCTCGATCTCCCGATCAGGCGGTAGACTATCTAGATCGACCAGGAACACCTCAGGGTATTCCCATACAAACTCGACATCTTACGCTTCTAACCTTTCCTTACCCGAAACCATGACACAATCATAAACACAAACAAACTCCTTTCTAATACAACAAGTTCTGAAATAGCAATCTGAAGATTAGACTACTCTAAACGACTCAATTCACAGACAGTGCAAACATTCACATGAAGTCACTAACCCATGCTACACGCTAATTCTCGCACTTCCATAACCAATCACGACTCTCTAGGCAAAATCCTTGAGTCCTACAATCTCAGCTGTGCTCCCAATCCTACAGTTTAAGACTAGGCCCAATCCTGGTCACCTAATTCACTTAAACTAATGCTCTGATACCAATTTGTAATGCCCCAAAACCCAGGCAATAAAAACAAACGTAACAGTAATAATTCCCAGTGATCTAATTCGCAATAACATAAAATCTTATCTCAAAAGTAAAATAGTTTAGAGTGCGTGCGGAACAACCCTCCACAGCTGAGATTTCTAAAAGGATAAGAACATAACTTTTGACTGACCACGCAACTCTAAGCGTTCAACATCTCTTTGCCTCTAGCAACTCGATCTTTCCCTGAAAAGGTTTTAGATTTTGAAAACGAGGGTTAGACCGAAAGGTCTAGTGAATTCCCCCAAAATAGTTAAAACAACAGTTCCGGCCCGCTGGCCAAATCACAATCAACTATCACAAAAACACCAGGGAAAGCATCATGAGTAATAAAAGTCACAACAACCAGGTGGTCGGATCCCTCGGATACTCAATTAAGGAGTGACAAACGTAGTTCGTGCCTCACACCACCCCACAAACAAACCTCGCGTGGCCGGATCCCTCGGATACTCAATTAAGGAGTGACGAACATAGTTCGTGCCCCACGCCACTAAACTTCCCAGGGATGTACGGTCCCATGGTACACATTACTCACGATGCAATTCCCACAATATCAAAAATAGCATGCATACGATGATCATCAATATAGCATTCACAACCATTTATAAATTCCACAAAATCACATTTGCAAAGCATTGTTTTCCAATTAAGTTCACATAATCAGGTTATCAAATCATTTTGCAAATGGATATCCTTAAAAGCAGTAAAAACAATCCATTCATTTTCAGGCAAGGGAACTCACCTGATCCTGCCCCAACTAAGCTACGCTCTGCCTTATCCGCACCTACAAATATCAAACCCTGATCAGATCAAACTAACTCACTAGGAAGACTTTTTCCTAGTTACCAAAATCTTAGCTCTCATCATCATCCAACCCGAAACAACACGAAATGACAACACTAGGGTTTCTCGGGTAACCAACTGGAGTTTTCAAGAAATGAATACGATTAGGCTTTCCCATGAAATGATATCTCATAAGATGACAACAAGGTACCACGGTCTCAAGAGACGATGCACGACCTGATAATTTAGGTCACATGAAATGATAAACAAACTCGCTCGCAATGAGGAACAGATTCACAAGAATGGTTGCATGAAACGACCATCAAGTCTACATAACGCATTAGATCATGATACCCATGAAGTGATACACAATTCCCACATGAAAGGACAACTAACTCCACTTGATAAGACGAATAGATCCACATGAAATGATAGATCAACATCGTACTGAAATGATAGAAATTAGGGTTTACTCCCAAGAATAACCGCACATGAAATGACGGTTCAATTCATATGAAATGATAGATCTTCTTCGCATGAAATCATAGATAACTCACATAGAATGACGATGAAGGTTCACACAAAATGATAGATTCATTTCACATGAAATGACAACAACCATGGTTCACATGAAATGATAAGGCTACCCTCATGAAACGATAGAAATTCTTACACATGAAATGATAACAAAGTAACAAGAGTTACATGAAATAATGATCACAATGGCTCACATGAAATGACAGATACTCTCTCATGAAATCATAGGTAAACTTTCATGAAATGATACATGAAATGTTACATGAAATGATAAGATTAACCCACATGAAATGATACTAGGGTTCACATGAAATGATGGGTACCCTACATGAAATGATATAGGGTTTTAAAAGCCGTATCCGAAACACACTCGAAAGCCGAATTGGTTGAGAGATTTGACAAAAACCGAATTGAACTCATCCCAAGCATAAAAGCCGAATCCATGGTGTGAAAGTGTAAAGGCCGAATCCATCAAGTTCAATAAGCCGAATCCAAACAAGGTCAATAAGCCGAATCCAAACTCTCCAAAGTACAAAAACCGAATTGGTGCATTGAGGATGCAAAGCCGAATTGGCTTGGATGAAACAAAGCCGAATTGATCACATTTTAAGACAAAAGCCGAATCTAAGCCAAGATGGAAAAGCCGATTCCATGTACTAGCTAAAAGCCGAATTCTAAATAAACATCAAGGTCGAATTGTGTTGACCAAGGGCCAAAAGGCCGAATCCAGGTTAAATAAGCCGAATTGGCTTTTAACCAAGGCACAAGGCCGAATGTATGTGTGTGTTCAAGAAGCCGAATCCAAGAATAAAAGCCGTATTCAATCAAGATCAAGGCCAAAGGCCGATTCCATAAGGGATGCAAAGTCCGAATTGAGAAGCCATGCTTATACAAAGCCGAATCCTCAATTCCAAAATGTACATAAGCCGATTTGTATAAGTGTGTGAGTTACAAAAAACGTATCCAAAGGCTAGAAGCCGAATTGGTGTGAGATGGCTTGTACAAAAGCCGAATCCAATCAAGGGGAGGGAAGAAAGGCCGAATCCATGGAGATTGGATACGGGAAATCATATTCATCTGGGTTTGAACCAAGGAGATTGGTTGCAGAACCCCAAAACACCATACAATATACGTAATCAACTTATTTCTACACAACACATCTCAAACCAGACTTAAAACAAGTATTCAATCACAAAATAAAGGATAGATCATTACCTTTTTGCACGAGGATGATCAGATGATGAGAGAAAATGGTGAGGATGAAGATGGCAGCTTCTCTCCCAAAAACACACACTTCACACACTTGCCACATTCCCAAATGGCAAAACCCTAGTCTTTCCTCCTTTAAATATTATGGACTTATAAGGCCAAGCCCATTAACATTTAAATGACCCAACAAATATAACAATTTTCCAAGATTGACACAATTGGTCCCTCCTCACAACAGGTTTCACAAACTAGGTCACAGTTAAAGTTAACTTCTAACTTATGCTAAATTCAGGTTATTACATAAATTATTACTTTATTTGAGTCATGTATAGCTATTGTATAATGTGTAAAGTTATCAAAACAAAATTTAGGGTGCATTTGGTATGCAGATTGGGTGGGACAGGATGGATAAAAACAAAAACATATTTTTTATGAACGGCAACGAAAGATCAAGCAGGCAAGGAGATACGACAGAGCCATCACCCTCGCCAAAAGGACCCAAGAATTTATAAAAACCACCAACAAGATGCTAGAAAAAGATACAAGAGGAACCAAAAGGCAAACTGAAAAACAAAGGAGAACAAAACCAACTCCAAACCCTAAACGCAGACCCAACTCCACAAGAAAAAAAAGGAAAAGTAATTAAACTAAGCTAGAGGATCACTACACTAGGAACTCCACACTAGTGCATTCTATTTCCTTCCCTATTCTTTATCCAAATGAATGAGAGAGCCTGAATTTCAACAAACGAACAATTTTCCTATTTGGTGAGATGAGTTCGAAAAACCTGGTTGTTCCTTGCCTTCCAAATTACTCAGAAGAAGATATAAGGAACCCCAGTGAAAACCGTATTTTTATTTCCTTTGAACTTGAGAGCATCGACCCGGCCCATCGAATAACAGAGGGTGATTATAATCAAATAACTATGTTACCCCATAACCCGTCTTTTTTTTCTTTCTCTAAACGATCTATGCACTGATCACGAGTCGTAGAAGATATATTTTTTAAATAATATTTTAAACGTAATATATAATATATTTTTAAAAGTAAATATATAAGTAGTATTTTTTTTTGAAAAATAAAAAATGATAATATTAGAAGCATGTATATTTAATTTTGAGTCACAATTATATCATAAAAAATTGTAAATAACATTTTTGGGGTAATTTTAGACCTGGCAAACGTATCGTGTCGTGTCGAATTCGTGTTGGGTTCAAAGTTAAATGGATTGAAAATGCTTGACCCTAACCCAACCCATTTAATAAACGGGTTAGAAATCCCAACCCTAACCCGGCCCGTTTAATAAACGGGTTGACCCGCTTAACCTGTTTAATATTTATAAAATTAAAATTAAAAATAAAAAATTCACAAAAGTTTAGAAACCAAATTTTATAATTCAAACTTATAAGATTGAACCAAATTCGTCAATATTATTATATTAAAAAACCAAATAAATGGTAAATTAGTAAAAAGATAAAACGAAAACTTTATATATATACACACACACACACACACACACACACACACACACGTATATATGTATAAATGGGTTAGTCGGGTCATTTTCGAGTTGATGTGTTTGACCCTAACCTTACCCGTTAAATTTTGTGTCGTGTCGTGTCAACCCGTTTACTTAAACAGGTTGAAATCTATTACCCAAAGCTGTTTATTTCGTGTCGAGTTCGTGTCGGGTTAGCATATCATGTTAGTTTTTGCCAGGTCTAGGTAATTTTAACAATTTTAGTTCAATCGTGTTATAGATGTATCAAATTTATGACAAAATTATTTATTCAATTTGTTATGTTCTGTTTGGTTCTGTCTCGACCTACTCAATTCAATTTGCATAAAAAAAGCTACCTTAGGTAACAACTTATCTAGTCTTGTCATATATAGCTCCCGCAATCAATTATCAGATAAACAACTTGTTATACCTATTTGTATCCGATCTTCTTCAATCTAATCTAACCGTGACATACAATTAGTATCTCAAATACTTGACAAAAAAAGGTTGGTGTCATTTTGCAAATAGCATTCGCATAATGCATATAATGATTATTGCGTACCCCATTGAAGGTCTATCAATGGATCGTCTTTTAATATAGATATGATTTGATTTTATTTATTTACGTGATCCTATATATTAAAAAGTTGATACATTTAAATATAGAAAACAATTTATATTAAACATTTTCCATAAGATTTTAATTTACATAAAAATGTAGTATGACATGAAGTCTTTAACCTTACAAGTTACAACAATGTCTTGAATAAGACGTAATATATGTACATATATGTATAGACTTAGGTTCAGTAAGATCAAGCTGATTTCGTGAGACCAACACTTTTTACATGAAACTTCACATCAACATACTGTGAAAGTTAAAAAAAATCGAACATTTATCGTAAAACTATTGTAATTAATCTAAAAATCGTAAAAAATCGTACGGATATTGTAATTAATCTAAAATATCGTTAAAAAAATCGAACATTCATCGTTGAATATTTTGAAGTTCTCATATTATATATCAATTAAAGATTTTTTAAATGGTAGAAAGTAGAAAAATCTAAAATGCCAATCACTTAACATGCTACTTTTAAAGATCGTTAAAGAAAGGTATCGAATTTGGACTTTTTCACAAACCGTATTAACTATCTTTTATTTCGAAATAGTATGGATAAAAAGTGTTATAACATGAACGAATTTATGGTTTACTCTATAAAATATATATGACATTTTCTTAAAGATTCCTTTTAAATGATTATAATAAGGATAACTTTAGAGAATGATTCGTCTTAAACTTTCCAAACTTATAGAAGAATAAACTACGAATTTGCTCTCTGTGGTTTGGTCAATTTTATGGATTTTGTCCCTAGAATAAATGATTTAGTTTCTGTGGTATGCATTTTCTTTTGGATTTGTCCTTCGGCCTAACCACTCAATAAATCTGTGCACACAATTGGGACCAATCCCAACAGAAAATGCATACCACAAGGACCAAATCCAACAAAAGTCGCATAACATAGGCACCAAATCGGACGTAAAATGCATACCACTAGGACCAAATTTGTAATTAATAAAGCCTAGAGACGAAATCTATAAAAACTATCAAACAATGGGGACTCAATCCGTAAATTTTTTAAGAATGTCATCCGTGAAAGCAAATTTATCCTCATAGACCTTTTCTGTCACACAATTATTATTTGTAGAGTATATTGCAATTTTAACCTATGTGGTTTGTTGTTTTTCAATCCAATAAAACTTTGTTATAAGAAAATGCCTTATAGCATCTTCAACAGTTTTGCTAAACTTTTTTTATAATAGATAATGCTAAGTAAAAGTTTCTAAAACCATTTGTTTCATCTCCGATAGTTTTGCTATTTTAGAAAAACTAATTTACTATTTCAATTATTACCAACTTTTGATGAAACTGCATTGAAAAATATTTATCTCTTTTCAATCTAGCCAACTATTGGTTGAAATGCATTAAAAGTTGTTTCTCTCTCTTAATTTAGAGATTTTAGAATAATCTTTGTATTTAGAAAAATCTTCAATTTTTCTAATTTAGAGAATGGTTTAGCAAATCTGTTAGAGAGGTTTAGCAAACAAAACTCCATTTTTTTTTTGCTATTTTAGCAATGCTGTTGGAGATGCCCTAATTATAAAATTAATCAAAAACCATCTAGAAGTTTGAAAAATGTTATTTTAAAATAAAAAATCAACTTATTTATAATAAAAACTGTCTAGAAAATTAAAAATATGTCAACTCTTAGATTAGAGGGAGGTGCAATAGTCCTAACCCTGTAAAAGTATTTAGTTCTAACCCATTTCATTGATGGAAGTCAAGTTTCATTAGTTAACTCATCCATACGAGGATAAAATCAATCAATCATTTTCTTTTTAAAATATGAGTTACAGCTATATATATTGAAATAGTTTTTAATATATCATTAAATTTTAAATATAAATGACTATATTATCTTCATAAGTCATCTACTACGTATATAGGATAGTTAATGAATGGTTAATTACCGTTAGTGGAATGGACCAAATCCAAGTAGTTTAACATAACATAACGACTTTCTTATAATAACTTTTTAAGTAAATTACGGATTTGGTCCCTGTAGTTTGATGGTTTTAACGGATTTGATCCCTATACTTCATAATTACGGATTTGGTCTCTGTGGTATGCATTTTCTTTCGGATTCGCGGCTCAACGCGCAATATATATAATAAAAAAAAGTATGTTTGAAAATATTGGTATTGCCTTTTTACAAGAAAAACAAAAGAATAGAAAATTGATAAAATGGTCAATGATTTAACAGAATTAACGAAGAACTTAGTCAAATGAACCATGACTAAATACATAATAAATATACAATAAAAACGATAATCAATTAAATTATCAAAATATATAGACCAAATTTATAATTCACTCTATAAAAATAGTAATAATGGAATATTTATTTTAGAAATTTGACCCATTGATACAAAGGTACCTATCAAAAACTTATTTTCATATTGAAAAGGTCCATCATGTCCTTTTGAAAATTGGACCTTCGAAAACTTATTGTGCTGGCAAGATTCTTGTCAACAAAATCGCACAGAAAGAGAAAGGCATTTGACATTTTTCTCTCTCTTTGGAAGAACATGTAAGACAAGTCCCTTGACACCCCCAAATGCCAAGTCTGGATACCAACCGTAAATGTCGAGTTCGACGAACCTCAACCAACCGCAAATGCTGAGTCCGACGAACCCCAACCAATCGCAAATGCCCAACAATCCATTTTTTGTAAACATGCCGACCAAAAAAATAAAAAAGAATAAATAAAAAAATAAAAATAAAATAAGATAAAAAAATAAGAGTAAACTACGATTTTCGTCCCTATGGTTTGATGTTTATAACGTTTTTCGTCCCTGTGGTTTAAAATTTGCTTTTTCCGTCCTTGTGGTTTGTTTTTCTTTCGTTTTTTGTCCTTTACACTATTACTTTAAAAAAAATCAGTTAAAGGAAGGGTATTATTGCCATTTTCCATGTCTTGTCTTTTCTACATATTTTATTGAATAACTTTTATATATTATATTATTATTATATATTCTCATCTCAAAAATCCCACTTTGACTTTGACCCCTCTAGTCCATACTCCACAGCCATCTTCTTCCCCCCTTCCTTTTACCCAATTCATCTACTGCAATTAGTCTTCAACTTCTTCTATTTCACTTTAACAAAAAACACAAAACTTCATGTAATTGAAAAACAAAAACTAGTCTTCACTCTTCAAGAACATCGTTGGAACATGAAAAGTCTTTCAAAAATAAAAGCTAATCAAGAACCCTAAATCTAGATTAAAAGCTAAATCTATCTAGAAAAACCAACACCATTGTGGATTATTGTCTTCAAAAACACGTCTTGAAGAACATCATCACAATCTGGAAACAAAACCCAAAACAAAATAAAATGCACAGACAACAACGTGACCCCAATCTGTGAAGGCGACATGAATGGCTACTTGCTTTATGAATCCCGAACAGATGATGAGAATAGCATAAGCGAATAAGGAGCAGGGAAAGAGTTGTTGGTCTTTGTTTCGATACGGTTGAACAAGGTGATCTAAGCAACGTTGGCCGGAAGATGGCCGGAGTGATGCGATGTTGGATTCAAGGAAGAATGTCTGTATATACACGCACATTCTATATACTTTATATTCATAAAATTATATAATAGAAAATGCATAAACAATAAAAATAAGAGAAAAGACAATAGTACCCTTTCATTAACTGTATTTTTTTAATGAATTTAGCATAAAGGACAAAAAACGAAAGAAAAACAAACCACAGGGACGAAAAAAGCAAATTTTAAACCACAGGGACGAAAAACGTTATAAACATCATACCACAAGAACGAAAATCGTAGTTTACTCAAAAAATAACTATCTATAACAAATATGCTCATGCAACCACAAATCCCACCCTTTCAACTTGTCTATCCTATGCAACAACCACAATAACAAGAATAATGCAATTACAGCATCCACAAATGGAGATTCTTTACAAGGTTTTTTTTGAGTTTTTACAAGAACCTCCGCTATGGAACAAATGTTTTTGTCCAATCTCAGATTCTTATTGAAACCCAGATTCTTGAATAAGAATCCAAATTCTTGTAATACTTTTTTTTCTGTTATTAATTTATTTATTATTTTTGTTGTTTTTACCAATTTTCTTTTAATAAATCTATAAAACATATATATTATGCAATAAAGTATGAATTAAATTAAATAATTATCATAATTTTTTTTGTTTCTTATAAATTCTATACAAATTTTGTAAGTTGTTTTTAATAAGTTTGGTTTTTAATTATATAATTAATTTATTATTTTTAGATTATTTTAATATATTTTTTCTACATGTAAATCAAAATTAGATAACTCGACACAAATATTTCAAAGTTCCACCCATGAATGCAAGAATATCTTCAAAGAAATTCCGAGATACGCTTAAATGAAGTTCATTCTCAACTCCTCTCCGACTTTGTTGAACATATTTGGTTGACCCAAGATTACGAATGATATATTTAAATTTTAATTGTTTTTCATATATATTAATAAAATATATAGCTTGAAAAATTAAAATTAACATAAAAGTGAAAGTTACTAAATTATATTTTTGAATTTTATTATATATATATATAGTCACCTTATTTTGAAAACTCATTAATTTGTGTAAACTTTGAAAACCATGTTTTCCACCAATCATAAATCCATTTTCTTGTTTATTTTTGGTAATTTTATTTATTTTATTTTTGTGATGCTTAATTATAGGAGTTGGTGGTTATGATTTTGAATTTTGCAATTAATCTTGTCCATTGATCCTTCTAATCAATGGTTTATATGAGTTTCCAAAGTTTCCACAAATTAATGAGTTTTCAAATAAGGTGACTCTATATATATATATATATATATATATATATTAAATTTATATAATAACTGATAAAAAAAAAAGAAAGTTGGGGTTTTTATAATAACCTCTATTGTAGAGTTTTAAGTAGATTCTTGGAGCATCTCTAACAACTTCTCTATAATAGAGAAAATGAGGTTTTTGTTTTTTAAATTGTTCCAAGAGATTCTCTAAAACTGAGAAAACTTGAAAAATCTTCAAATTTAGGAAATTCTCTAAAACTTGATTAAAGGAGAGAGAAAACACTTTTGTATTCATTTCCACCAACGAGGTTAAATCAATTATTATTTTATATAAATTATTTTTAAAAAATGTATTATAAAGATAACTTTATAGAATATTTTGATAATATAGTAGAAGTTGAAATCTCTAAAATAAAGAATCTGTTGGCGCTAATATATAAGCCTTTTAGAGATTTTAAGTTTTGAATCCTTATTTTAAAATGAATTATAAAGAAGCTATTGGAGATACTCTTACTTTGTTAAGATGTCAATAACGTTAAAAAAAAAAGATATAACAAATACGGTTTTAGAGGTTCGACCATTGTAGATATTCTAATTAACCTTTGGTTTTTAGACACGTGTAAAAAACGTGGCCTATGAGTGGGCGGTGCACGGGATAATGGTGTAGACGTGGCCGGATTGCAATCGTGGCTCCTACGCCCCTACACGCTCTGCCCTCATTTGCCTCTTGTTTGCACACAATTTATTTATATTATACTTTTCAAATTTAAATATTATTTTAAATAAATATATAAATATCAACCAAAATTTTCTACTTTGATATTTTGATGTATGAACGATAAGGGGGATTTTGGTTTGAGGAATTATATGAAATTGGAATATTGATTTAGTTTCATGGTCTTATTTGATTCACGGAATATTCACTAACGAATCATTTAAATTTTTTTAATCGTGAATTTTATTATTTCATATGATAACCTATGGAATTCTTTGGAATTATTCTTCTCCCCGTTTCGTTTTCTTCATCTATGGTTTTCCTATATCCATCTATCGTTCTCTTTTAGTTTAAATCCTTTTACGGTGCAGTTCGGTTTTCAGTTTTATTTATTAAATAAATAATTAATCAAATTATATTATATTATATATAATATAATTTAAAGCGGTTCGGTTTGGTTTGGTTCGTTTTGGGGGAAATCTAGTATGTTCGATTTCGGTTCTGTTTTTTTTTCGGTCGAGATGAAAACCAAAATCGAAACTGAACCGTTTTCGGTTTTTCGATTTGGTTTCTTGTTTTTCTTCGGGTTTCGTTTTTTCTCGACCGTGATACAAACCAAAACCGAATTGTTTTTGATTTTGGTTTTTAGTTTCTCGTTTTACCCCGGTTAAGATGGAAACCAAAACCGAACCATTTTCGATTTTCGGTTCGATCTTTCAAGTTTGGTTTCTCGTTTTTTGTTGATTTTGGTTTTCGATTTTCTTGCTCGAGATGGAAACCTAAACCGAAATGTTTTCAATTTTCGATTCGGTTCTTTTGGTTCTTCGGTTTTGGTTTCTCCTTTACCATGTTTCGGTTTGATTTTTGCTCACATTTCTTTTCCAATTTCATCCAACCAACACACGTCCAATATGCATGGTCAAATTTCATTCCAATTCCTTCAAAGTCAAATTCTTTGACGAATTCCAATTTTATAGAATTTCATTCTGCGAACCAAACGCTTCCTAACCTTATCTTTGTTGATAAAATTTCAAACTTTTGGGAATTGATTATCTACGTTGTTTAACCAAAAAATACATGTAACTTGCTAAAGATGTTTTAATATAAAACGATCTAAATTAATTTTACCATTCTTTTTAAATCTTAAATCATTAAATTCCTTGCATACAAACGACATTGCTTTATATCGTCAAACCCTATTTGTTATCCGTACAATTAATAGTTAATTAACAATAATCCAAATAATTAATAACTATTAATCCATAACTAAAAATAAATAATAACTTTCAACTAATATTAATGTCAGTTTACTATTATTAGTGATAATTAATTCTATAATATATAATATTAATAATTATTTACTTATAATTAGTTTACTAGTTTATATTCATCTAAATATGCACTAAAAAAATAAGTTAACTTATTTTTGTCAAACAATGTCTTCAACCTTTTTACAAAATGCACACACAAGATAGCAAATGTTTAATAGTTTTATCTACGTGAGATTACGTGGCTCGATCTATATTCATATGGTTTCATATATTTTCTATTTATTTTTGCATATCTATTTGTATTATAATATTCGAATTTTTAATGAATTCATACATATGAAAATGAATAAATATGAAGGTAAAGGTGGACGAAAGTAGTGAAGGTAATGTTCATGTTTATTTGTGAACCATCAGATAAAAACCCTCAATCAAATGCTCTAAGTGTTTTCATCATTCTCAACCAACTCATCTGTTCTTAAATTTTCCGAACTCAGGGTGTCAGTTCTTAGTAACCCTAAGAGTGTTGAACGTGTAACAATAAATATTCCGAGTGAGGCCATAATCAACCAAATGTTCTTTTAACTATTTGAATATTTTTATTTTACTAAAAGCATAAAAAATCACATTCATAATTACAAAATATTTGACAATCAACTATTAATATCGGTAATTA
This sequence comes from Centaurea solstitialis, assembly GCA_030169165.1. Lineage (NCBI taxonomy): Eukaryota > Viridiplantae > Streptophyta > Magnoliopsida > Asterales > Asteraceae > Centaurea > Centaurea solstitialis. The sequence goes on along the minus strand of CM058043.1, from coordinate 28,257,302 downwards.
AACTTGAGAAAACATTATTGTATTGTTTAATGTTGGTTGGAGCGACTAACTTTTGGACCATCTCCATGTTCATAACGATAAAAAAAAAATTATTGTTTGATCGCACAAATCATATGGGACAAATAACTTTATAATTGGGGTCATTTGACATTTAGTTATCATAACCATGGGTTTTCTGATTCTGTATTTTTAGGTATGTACCAAAAATGTGGGGTTTTCAAATAATTGGGTGGGTTGCATTTGTTGTGGCTTAGAAGCTTAGATATGTTGAAGAGCAACCTAAAGTATTAGCTTGTACAAGTGTTTGACAAGGATTGACAACTTCTTAAAGTATTAAATGAGAAAATTAAGCTTCCAGGCGTGCTTCAAGAGCAAAGAGGTATCAAATATGAACAAAACAACAATTACCAGAGGTAAAATCTCAAATGACGACACTTTAATTGATAAGAACAAACCAAAAGGACGCTAATTCATTGCAAATTGGAAGCGATGTGTTTCCTTATCACATCCAAAATGTGGTCTGTTAGAGAACTTTGGGGAGAACGTCTTCAATTCACTCAAACTTTCGTTCTTAATCACTTTTCAGGTACCTTTTCTTGTAAATGCTCATATCAGTTCACATTAACTAGTTTGAATATGCATGGTTGTATTATCCAACAATCCTTCACATTATATGTTTAAGGTTTCCCAATTGATTATATCTTGGTGAGTAGAGCTACATAATACTTTTTTTGGGGATAGGGATGTCGCCAAGACAAAATTATATTTGGTTAGTTAGAAAATAATACGTTAAGCATGCTTGGAAAGAAATCTCATGCCTTGTTGCAAGTTGATTGTTAAAACTAAACGTACACAATGAAATATTTTAGAAGACAATTGTATGCTTCACCCACATCATTAATATCTCAAAGTTGTATGTAGGATGTCTCTAGGACAACTACTACAAGAGCTTCACAAGCATGATGAGACTAGCAACATTAGGATTCCATGTTTAAAGTGTCCCAAATTTGGGATTGAAAATGTGAGATTAACTTATAAGTTCAAATTTGATTGATGCTAAAGCATCACTCCTTTATGTATTGTCTTTCATTTTCTATTCTTTATGAAATGTTTGAGTTCATTAAATTATTTATTTTACATTTTTGATATTTTCCTATTTGTTTGTTTTGGCTATTCCTATACCATTTTATTGTTTCAATGTTTTTCATGTTTTATGGAACTATGAGGTGCTAATAAGCCTCAAAAATATATTGTCAAGCAGACTTGATGCTAGAACATGATCTAACATTCATAATACAATAGAAGTCAAGTCAGGGACTACATATTTTGAAGGATCGGTGATTTATGCAAGTTTGACATCTTACCTGATTCATATAGTTCACGTGCTCGATTGAGCCTTTTGAGCTTATTTTGAGGCTTTGGACTACAAGTGAGTTCTCTTGTACTATTTCTTTGAAATGCAAAAAATGATAGGATATTGTTTACGAATTGTTTATTTGATGTTTATGCAAGTATGCTATATATATATATATGTTGCTTGTAGTTATGTTTTTGTTTATGAAGTATTGATTCTTGAGCATGCATACACAATGTTTTACATGGATGCTTATGTGCATGAAAGTTGCTGCTGACATTTTGATGGTGGTATGTGTATATGGAGCTATGACTTGCATAACGGTTCAACGAGAGTGATTATCCTTTTTGTGAATTGAATGTGTTTCACGTCGCCTAAGGGGTGACATATGTGTAGCTAAATTGTGAAGTCATTGGTGTGCATGGCTTGAGATATTGTAACCCCCGTGTGCTTAGTTGTGTAGGAGTGTATTCTTTCAAGTTCGTATTTGTTTTGAGCATACAATATAAAACTTACGAATGTTTTTTCTATGATGGTTTATAAAGATTCACAAAACTAAAATGATTTTTAGGTGATAATTTTTTTTTTAACAATGCTAGCATAGGGAAGGTAGTTTTGAACCTTGGGTGGATGGTTGCTCAATTACCATTTTACTAGTTAGTAATGTTTGTTCATGATTATGTAGGAGCCCGAGTTGCTAGTAGTAACAATTTATGCTTCACCTAAATTTATTTCTTATTGTTGTAGATTTTTTAGGAGATCTTGAGAAAATTGTATTATGGATATTTAATGGATCATATGTTGGTTGATTTGATTGAAGTGATTTTGATTGATGGGATGTCACAACCACATATTAGTTTTTATGGATATAATTACATATTATTTCTTTTCTCCAAAATGACATAAAAAACTCAAAAGTTGGATGGAGTGTTAGGCTTTTAGCAGCCAATCCTTCCAATCCTCTCACTTTAATATGCCACATCCGCTGACATATCAGCTTTTCCTCAACCCTCTCTTAACCCTCCAAAAGCCCTCTGCAACCCTCTACAACTCTCTCACACACAACACACACACCACACACACACAACCCTCCCAAAACAAATCTGTTTCTCCAACACGCAAGGGTTGCAACCCGCCGGCACCCATTTTTGTGCAGCCAACCCTCTACAACCCGGCGGGTAAGATGGAAGCCAGCGGGCTTCACCCGCTCAACCCGTTTTGACTGCTGCACATAGCCTTATTGTTTGTTTGGAAATTATTTTTTGTTTTAACAAGTTGATTAACCCTTTTATGCATTTGGATTTAGTTGTGTTATGTATATTGAAACTTTATATTGTATGATTCATCAAACGTTAAGTATGTTTAGAAATTTTGATTATAATGTTGTGATGCAACTAATAAAACATTTTAGGTACAAACCATGTCATACATATTATTCGGTTCAAAATTTTGACTTTGAGTTTTTTTTTTTTTTTTTGGAAGAGGTATCCTAGACCACATTGGGCACAGACTAATCCTCAGCAATTTTTGGGCCGAAGCCCGACTGCTAAAGCATGCAGCCCGGGGTCGAAGCCCCCGTACCTCCAGAATTCGTCCCACAGGGCTCGAACTTGGGTTCACCATTATGTAGTGACCAAGCCTTACCACTAGGTTAACACTCCTTTGGTAATTTTGACTTTAAGTTGCAATACATTGACCTATAATCACCCCTGATTTTAGGTGTTTGTGTGATTTAAAACTTCAAGCACGCCAAATGTAATTTTAACTTAATATCCATGAAGAAAGGCTTTCTAACCACGTCTATATTTACGTGACGGGATATAAGTATTAATGGTCGGAGCCCATAAGACATATAAGGGACACCATATATTTGACAGTACGTCTGTGCTATGTTAAGAGATGTAAGAACTAATATACAATGGACAAGACATTTGTACCATATTGTACACAAGTAATGCCTTTGTACTCGGCGGAATCATATATGTGAATGGTGTACTCGGTGGGATCATATATGTGAATGGTGTACTCGGTGGGATCATATAAGTGAAAGGCGACCCACACAGTACTAGAAAAAGAGTTGAGATCTCACTTTATGTTATGTTTTGCATGCGTAAATGGTTTTATTTTTACACAACTTTTTAAAGACAATTGGTTCAACATGATTTGTTGCATGATAATATGCAAGTGTTGGAGCTTCTATCTAGCATGAAACAAAAGTTGGTGTCTTGTATGTTGTATTTTGTACATTATGAATTATGAAATATTCTGCATATAAATTTTGAGTTCTTTGAGTTTAAAAAATGTCTAAATGCATGCATCTCATGGGAAGGCAGGACCAACAATGACAAGGGAAACGAAAAGGAAATGTCAAGTACTATTAAGCTAGGTTATGATTGCTTAATAATTGTATAAGAGCACATTAAACTATGTAACTTATTTTATGTAATTTATTTTTGTAAGAATCACGATGGTTATATCTTGAGATGCATTATCTAATGACATGCATGACTCCTGTGAGAGAGTAAGTGTGACAGTGTATATTGTACAATATATTAGCAATTTTGATGGAAAGGAGGAATGTACTTGAAAGCCTAATGTTATCATTCATTACTCAAATCATCAAAATGATGTTGTTCTTATAGGTCTTGATTGGTGAGACATGTAAAAGTAACACATACCTAATTTAGATATGGAAAAACTAACCTTGGTCTCTGTTCCTTTTGATTCTATTTGTGTTCAAGACGTTATTACTTTTATATAGAATAGATTACTATTTCTTGTGTAATTCAAACATTTACTATAATACGTGTCTTAATAAATAGAGATCCACTTCCTCACGTTTCCTCCACAAATTTCAAATATCGCTGGATGTTACCAATCAATATTAGTTCCTAATGTCACTTTACCTTATTTGACGATCTTGGTCGTTAGTCAATTGAAAAATGTTTACGTTTGTTCATTTATTTGAAAATCCAGTTGTTTATTTGCGTTATGTAATGAGTAACTTAAAATATTATTAAAACACCGATTTTAATGGTTTATTTAAAGGAAAACATTGACATGATATATTTGTTTAATATTCTATATGTAGGATTGGCCATACGTCTAAACAACAAGTATCTTATGACAACAAGAAATGCATTTGTGGGATCAATAAACAAAAAAGCTTCACACCAACCAATAATTGACGAATTCTAATTTTATTATTATTAAATGGTTACTTTTTGAAAGAATTTAGAGTTTACGTTTTTAAAATATGTTTTATAGATTCATTTGGGAAGGTTTTTTAGAATGATCATCTTCTTGGATCATTTATTTTTTGGTTGCTAAAGTATAATCGTTTAATTCTTATTGTTAACATTACATGTGGGGTCTGAAAATTTATTAAAAATTTTAACATCAATCATTATGTATGTGAATGTTCTAATGAATTGTCAAGAAATGATTATGAGATATTCTACTAAAAAATCATTCTTTACGAACATATGGTTTAATCATTATTTATAATTAGTTCAAATGAATTGAATCCAATGATTTATAGATGTCCCACAACCACAACTACATGCATATATAATTATATACTAGATGAATTCGTTCAGCTGTAAATTCAAATCTCAAATCTAATTGTAAACGTAAGAACAATCGAGAGCGTCATGCATCGTATTCGGTGTGAATAATACAAGATTATTTAGGTTGAATGTTGTGCATTATTCATAATGAATAATACAACAACATTCAGACTGAATAATATTGAATAATGCTGAATGTTGTATTATTCATTATGAATAGGACACGTGGTACACTCTTGGTTGTATTATTCATAATGAATAATACAACAACATTCAGACTGAATAATATTGAATAATGCTGAATGTTGTATTATTCATTATGAATAGGACACGTGGTACACTCTTGGTTGTGCTCACATCAATTAGATTTGAGTTTTCATTTGAATCTACCCTATATAATTTTATATAAAACCGGGTGCTTATTAATTAATAAAAACTTTAAATGAATTAACACATGAATACTTAACAAAATGCTTTGCCTATTTCACATTTTGCTGTAGACGTGAATATAATGCAATATGACAAATTAGTCGATTAAAGATGGTGTTAATGGAACATTACAACAAAATTGAGTTTATTGGACACTTGAAATAAATAAACGTCTTAATATAGTGTTCTATATGACCCAAGCTAATAGGGCAAAAAAAAAAGGCATCCCATCTAAAAGCATTGCGCTAAGTTTATAGGACGCGTTTAAGCATTGTAACAATTTTGTTGGAATTTTTTTTGAAATAAAACGTCGTATTAACTATTTTATAGGACGATTTGTGAAAAAGTGTTCTATAAACACAAATGTCCTTAAAAAAGATGGGTTTTTATAGAACACTTCTAAAAAACGTCTGAAAAAATTAACTAATATGTTATTTTATTTTGAATATGTTCTAAAAAAGTGTTATGACGTTTAAAAGTGTCCTATAAACTTATTGTAATAGTACTTTTAGACATGATGTTTTTTGTTTGGTCGTATGAACTTGCGATCCTATAAAACATTCTCTATGACGCTTATTTATTTTAGGCATCCTATAAACTCAAATCTTTTTTGTAGCGAAAAACTAATAAATCTTTTACGTTAGAGCCAAAACTGTGTTGTATACGAAGACGTTACAAATAAGTCATTAAGAAGAATTAGACGACATAACAAGTTATATCTTTTATTGTTAACTATAAACTCAATTTTTTTTGTAGCGAAAAACTAATAAATCTTTTACGTTAGAACCAAAACTGTGTTGTATACGAAGACGTTACAAATAAGTCATTAAGAAGAATTAGACGACATAACAAGTTATATCTTTTATTGTTAAGATGACATTGTGCAGCAATGAGACTCAAGAAATAAATTATCTAACCAATTTTACACTTCTGAAAAAACCAAAATTTTCAATTTTTAATTTTATTAATAAATCTTTTAAGTTACTAAGCCACAACAATAAGGTGTTGTATATGAAGCCGTTCTAAATAAGACATTAAGAAGAAATTAGACCACATAACAAGTTATATATTTAGGCATCGTTTGGTAAAAATAAGGTAGCTTATAAGTTAGCTTATAAGTCACCTTATAAGTCAGTTACATGTTTGGATGGACCATAAGCTGACTTATAAGTTAGCTTATAAGCTAGCTTTTTGAAAAGCTACTTTGAGTAGCGTTTTGGTGACTTATTGTAATTATGACACTTATTGTCTTTTTTATTCCAAATATACCCTTCTACTTTCTACTTTACTAATTTTTAAGTATGTCTTTTTTTGTCCTTTTACAGTCATAAGCTACCTTATCAGCTAGTTTTTGCCAAACGTAACTTATTCATCAGCTACCTTATCAGTCACCAGCTACCTTATCAGTCACCAGCTACCTTATCAGTCATCAGCTACCTTATCAGTCATCAGCTACCTTATCAGTCATAAGCTACCTCATCAGCTAGTTTGCCAAACATAGCCTAATTTGTTTTACATTGTGCAATAATGAGACTCAAAGAGTAAATTATTTGATTAAATTTATACTTTTTGAATGAACCAAAAACTTTAACATATGACAAATTAAAGATCATTTATTTTATTTTTTAAATAATGGACGTGATTTTATAATCGTTTTTTTTACAAAAGATAACAACACCAAGAAGTTTAAGCTCGTATATTTAATTCTATAACCATTTATTATATTTTTCCCATTAATTAAATTATTTAAAATTTATTTTCAATCATACATAAAACACATTTTTGAGGCAAACATGTTTTTTTAATATCGTGTCCCCTTTGACGAGTGTACCATCACTTTAACGTGAAAGTTAATCCATTGCCACTTCCATGATAAATTAATAAAAACAATTAAACTTGAGTTTATCTTATATTTTAAATGTTAATATAAAGTTAAGAGTAAATTACGGATTTGGTTCTTATGGTTTTTACGAATTTGGTCCCTAGACTTTATTAATTACGGATTTGGTCCATGTTGTATGCATTTTATGTTGGATTTGGTCCTTATTATATGCGATTTGTTTTGGATTTGGTCCCTGAGGTATGCATTTTTTGTTGGATTTGGTCCTTATAGTATGCACAAATTTATTGAATGATCGTTAAGCTGAAGGACCAAATCCGAAAGAAAATGCATACTACAAGAACCAAATCCGTAATTAATGAAGTTTATGAACAAATCCGTAAAAAGCACCAAACCACATATATCAAATCCATAATTTACTCTAAAGTTAATTTCATACATGTTGGCATTTGATACTTAATGAAGGGCATTGTGGGGATTTCCACAAGAAATTGATCCAACATTAAAAGGAAATGGAAGCTTTGAGATTTTATAAGGAGACATCCATCAAATTAGCCTATCTCCTCAATTAAATCCATGTATTTTTTAGTTACTTTTTAATTAAAATTAGCATATATAATACATATTGTCGTTTAAAAACTAAATATGCATAAAAGCTATGCTCATAAGAATTTAGAAAGATGCACAAATATTCAACCAAAATTGTATATAACGCCCTTTGAGTTTGATGGAAAGAAAACAATCGGTGGGTCGATTGACAGATGAAACAATAAAAATTCAAGAAGTTTGAAAGAAAACAACATTATCTTAAAACAGTCAAAGTTTTAAAACCGGATGAAGTGCAAAGTATGCTATGGGCAAACGGAAAGTTTTCAAGATCTACCTCACATCTACTCGTGGGTCTTTTTCTTATATATAACAATCACGATAAGTTTAATGATAAGATAAATGATGAATAACAAGATCTATAATTAAGGCTTATCCAATTTATTAATGATTAACTAAAGAAAGATATAAAAGAATATTGAGGTGACTTAATATCATTATGATAGATCTGAATATCAATCCACCATGATTAAGAAGCTTCAATTTCAATCACAAATCTCACTTTATTGATATGAACAATATGAACACAATACAAACTCTCAACTTTCTCTCTCCTCTATCAAACTCTAGATCTGACAATTACGTATCTTTCAAAACTCTCAATTCTCTAACTTCTCAACAACACAAAAGCTTTTATACCCCTAGGGTATTTACACTCAGCTCCCCTCAACTTTACAACAATTACAAATATAAACCTAAGCTTGAATACAACTATATTTTTAACCCTAACAATCTCCCCCTTTGTATTCAAGTTGGAAATAACCAACTATCACAAAACTTGTAATCATATACAATCTTCTCAATCTTCACTTTATCAAAATCATCAACGAACAAAACTTTTCAGCATCAGAAATCTTCACGATTAACAAGTAATCAACTTCAAAACTTCTCAAACGAATTTAACTTGAGAATCTCTTGACTTTAAAGATTATCAACGTTCTTCAGAAACATTCTCAACCTTTTCAAAATAAACAATCTCCCCTTTATCAGCAAAATCGAATTATCTCCTTTGAAGTATCCACCTTCAATAAACTCAACTTGAATTAGACTTCATCAACTGATAACCACTTAAGTATCAATCTCCAGATATTTTCATCCAATCAACCTTCAGAAAATAAAACCATCTTTTATTCTCCATAAACTTCAAACTCTTATTTCATCATCCAGAAACAACCTCTTTGAGATCTTCAGTCTTCACTTGACTTTTCTTCAATGTCTTCAAATAATCAAAACTTTGACAACATGATTATCTTGATAAAACTTTTCATCTTGATCTTCCACTTAAGCACAAAATCTCTTCAGAACTTAACTTGAACTTTGAACAAATATCTTCAAGTACGTTTTCTTTTGAAGAATCATCTTTCTTTGCTCTTTGAATCACCAAAACATTCACCAACTTTGATTATTTCTTGAACATTTCTCAAGCACTTCACCATGTACAAACATCACAAGAATTTCTCTTTCTTTCTTTATCATATCAAGACGTTATCATTTCTCTTTCTTTCTCCCCATTTCGCATTCTTTCTCCCCCTATTTGATGAAAAAATGATTTTATCATCAAATCACAATGTAGAAATGATTAATCTGCGAATCCACATAGCAACCAACGCTTTAGAAATGTTGTGATCAGTCACCATCCTTTTCCTTCCGAACCACCATCCAAAAATGTAAACCATCCGTCAATTCCAAAAGTTATCCGAATCTTTTCAAATTCAGACATAGAGTGGTAACCCTGAAACAACACATGAAACAGTTAAAATGCCTGTAAGTAGCACAAAGCCACTTAGTACAACGGATGTACTGTAGAAAGGGCTTTATTGACGTTCACCCCCCAGGACTTCCATTCAATCATTGAAATACCGGTGTATTTCTATGAATGTTCCGACAAAGAAACAAATTCCTTGTGTGCAAAGTGTTGAAAGAAAAAGCATAAAATGCTTTAAAAAGCTCAAAATAGTGAAAAACATATTCACTGACTCGATGTGCAAGAAATGAAGTTCGAAGGCAGGGCAGCTTCCTTCTTTTTCAATATCGACTTTCCGAATGAAAATCTGATAGATGATATGCTGCGTCCCCGTGCTGAAATGAAACATTTTCTTGTTGAGAAGAAAATGAGTAGCTGGTGGGGTGTAATCGAGAGTCGGCATTGGGCTTTGCCTTGATTCAATATCAGTCACCAAAGAACGTGAACCGATAGATTATGTGGTTGCCCGGCTTAGAAATGGTTGGTGCAGAGTTTTAATTTTCTTTTAACTCTGTTCTCACACCCTCCAATTCTTTTAATCTTCCTCACTTCTAACCAAGCTCTCTTATACCATTTTTTCGCTCGAACACTATGAGAATAACTCAACCGGATGAGTTATCTCCCCCACTCTTTGATTGAGACCCTTCACCCCTCATTTCTCTCAAGGATAACTTCTTGGGTAGGGCTACCGGCGCTGGCAGTCCATAGAAGTTGTATAACCTCACTCCCCGTGAAATATGTTTCCTAAGCATGAAATATCGATGATTCATCGGTTGAATCATATAGCCTTTGATAAAATTTGCTCAAAAAAATGTATAGAAACAATACATGAGCAAAAAGATATCTCCAAACACTTATATATATTGAATGCACATGAAAAACAAAGAATTGTTTGATAAAACTATTTCATCAGATGGTATGATCAGAAAGGAATGGTTCAGAAAGATAGGAAAATATCTATATGAACGATATACAGATATATTTTTTAAGAAACAAGATGTATCGGACTGATCAAACGAACGCTTAGACGCAAATTGGAATTTCAAACGAGTGTATTACCATCGAATATGTGGATCGTTTTAAAGACATGGTAATAACGAAACAAGAAGAACATAAACCGATGTGTATGAATACTTAAACAGTATAAGAAAAGATAATACACAAGTATCAATCTTTGGAAACACACGGTTTAGAAAACATGCGTCAATTCCTCAATATGAAAACATTTAAAATTCACGTCTAGATTCATGAAAAACTTTGAGAATAGAGAAGTGATTTGAACAATTATGAAAAAACTGTTTACATACCCGAAAGTTGTTCATCTTTCAAATATGTGTTTATACCAAACTATATATATATATAAGCTCCCCCTCGAAATGTGAATCACCTACAAAACAGATAATAGAATCTGGTATTCATGAAAAATGAATCCTCTTTAGTTAGTAGCTCCCCCTCAAAAAGATGTTGTACCGAAACTTGAATGACCTCTTTTTGTTTTATTTATTTATTTACTCCCCCTCAAACAAAGAAACACACTTTATTAAAATGAAAAACAAAACAAATGTAGAAAGAAAATATACACAGAAATAAAGTTTGAAAATACTATTTCAAGTTTTCAGAGTTCGCATACCAAACTTGGTGATAAGAAAGTTAAACCTCTTTTCATCCAAAGCTTTAGTAAACAAGTCTGCCAACTGAAACTCAGTATTTACAAAATAAAGTTCTATGGTACCTTTCTCTACATGATCTTTAATAAAATGATACCTGATGTCTATGTGTTTGGTCTTCGTGTGTTGGACTGGATTGCAAGATATAGCAATTGCGCTCTTTGAATCACAGTAAATCGGGATCTTATCAAACTTGAAACCATAATCTCGTAACTGGGTACGCATCCAAATAATCTGAGAACAACAGCTTGCAGCAGCTACATATTCAGCTTCGGCCGTTGAAAGTGAAACACAATTCTGCTTCTTAGATGCCCAGCTAACTAGCTTATCTCCCAAAAACTGTATGTGTCCTGTTGTGCTCTTTCTATCTAACTTGCATCCTCCATGATCCGCATCAGTATAACCTGTCAACTCATATCCTGAACCTTTAGGATACCATAGACCAAGATTAATAGTACCTTTTAGATATCTAAAAATACGTTTGACCGCTTTAAGATGAGAAACTTTAGGCATTGACTGATAACGAGCACAAAGACATGTCAAAAACATTATATCAGGTCGACTTGCAGTTAAGTACATTAAAGAACCAATCATTCCTCGATAAGTTGTCACATCAACAACTGTTCCATCAGGATCAGAATCTACTGCACAACTTGGTGACATCGGTGTTTTCATAATCTTAGCATTTTCCAAATTATACTTCTTCAAAATATCTTTTATGTACTTTGCTTGATTAATGAAAATGCCAGCCGATAATTGTTTAACTTGCAAACCAAGAAAGAAATTTAATTCTCCCATCATCGACATCTCATACCGAGTCATCATGAGTTTAGAAAAAGTATCACAAAATTTAGGACAAGTAGACCCAAAAATAATGTCATCTACATAAATTTGTACCAACATTATATGCTCGCCTTCACGTTTTATGAACAAAGTGTTGTCGATTTTACCTTTGGAATAGCCAGACGCAACAAGAAACTGAGATAAAGAATCATACCATGCCCGCGGTGCTTGTTTCAAACCATATAATGCCTTATCAAGAATATAGACATGATCAGGATGATCTTGATCAACAAACCCTTGTGGTTGTGAAACATATACCTCCTCTTTCAAAACGCCATTTAGAAATGCGGTCTTCACGTCCATTTGATAGACAGTGAAGTCTTTGTGTGCCGCGTAGGCTAGAAACATCCTTATAGCCTCAATACGAGCAACCGGAGCAAATGTCTCATTGTAGTCTATTCCTTCTTGTTGTCTGTATCCTTTGGCAACCAACCGTGCCTTGTTTCAAACAACAATGTTATCCTCATCTTTCTTGTTCTTAAAAATCCATTTTGTATCAATGATGGATTTTCCTTCAGGTCGAGGTACGAGTCTCCAGACTTTTAATCTCACAAACTGATTGATCTCTTCTTGCATAGCCATAAACCAATCTGGATCTGCAAGAGCATCAGCAACTTTCAGTGGTTCAACATTGCTCAAAAATGCAGCAAACAAACATTCATTCGCAGTCGCCGATCGTGTTTGCACTGGAGCATTCGGATCACCAATTATTTGGTGAAGTGGATGATCTCGTGTCCACTTAGTTGTATGAGGGAGAGGCCTGTACAATTGAAGATCATAACTAGAATCAGTATATGAACTTATAGGAACTTCTTGCAAAGATTCAAATGAAGGAACAATTTGTAAATCTTCAGAATAATCATCAAATGTAGATTCCATTCGAATTGGAATTGGATCTGATATATTTTCACTTGAACCAATATCCGCCTCTTGAACTTGGGAACTATCAACAATCGGGATAATCTCTGAATTCTCAGGAATTGGAATAATCGAATTCTGAACTTGAGGACTTTCTACACTTGATGTATCTTCCGAGATAGTAGAAGTCGACGGACCAGAAATAGAAACTGGTTCCTGAACATTCACTGTTGTTTCCCTGTGAATATCAGACGAATTGTTATTAGTTGTTGAACCGGACGATGATGAACCAAAATATTCATTATAAAAATTCTCAAACAATAAATCCAAATCAGAAAGATTGTTTGTAGACGTTGAAGCTCCATCCTGTTGCTTTGTTGGAGTAACATGATCTGGATTAACCAAGTTAACCGCTAAAACACCAGTTAAACCGGGTTCTGAACTGTCATGTTCAGAAGCCATTTCAGCATATGGATCAAACTTAACATTCGAACTTTCCATTACCAACTTTGTTCGCTTATTGTACACACGATATGCAATCGAGTTCTTTGAATAACCAATGAAAATAGCTTCATCTGATTTCGCCTGAAGCTTGTGTCTATCCTCTCTATCATTCAGCACGAAACACCTGCAACCAAATACTCTAAAATGCCCTATGTTAGGTACTTGATTATTAATAAGCTCATATGGTGTTTTACCAAACCTGTTGTTGACAATGGAACGATTCTGAGTATAACATGCCGTATCAACCGCTTCAGCCCACAAAAACATTGGTAACTTTGAATAAGCAAGCATCGTTCTAGCCGCTTCTACCAAAGTTCTGTTTCGACGTTCAACAACACCATTTTGTTGTGGTGTACGAACTGCGGCGAAAGTATGTTTGATACCAACCGACTCTAAGTAACCACCAAGTACTTTGTTCTTGAATTCAGTTCCATGATCAGAACGAATTTTCTGAACCTGTGACTGTAAGTTCACTTGAACTTCTTTCAGAACAGAAATGATAATCTCTGGTGCTTCATCTTTAGAGCGTAAGAACTTTACCCATGTATATCTTGAGTAATCATCAACCATAACGAGAACATACTTCTTGCCATTAATACTCTGAACGCGCATCGGGCCACACAAATCCATGTGTATCAATTGTAACGGCGTTTCCGTTCCATGCTCAAGCTTTGACTTGTGCGAAACTCGTTTCATCTTCCCTAACTGACAAGCAGAACAAAGATGATCTTGTTGAAATCTCAGATCAGGAATACCAATAGCTAAGTTTCCAATCACCAACTTATTCAAACCTTTGAAATTCAGATGTGACAGTCTCCTATGCCACAAAACACTTTGTTGATTAGAAGCCTTCGACAACAAACACAGAGTATTCTTAGCTTTAACATCTCTCAAATCAATCTTATACAGATTACGCCTTCTAGTACCAACAAGTAACTCCTTTCCAGCCTCAGTCTTAACAACACATCGCCTCTTCTTGAAACCAACTTCGAGATCTTTATCACAAAACTGACCAATGCTAAACAGATTATGTCCTAAGCCCTCAACCAACGAGACTTTCTTAATCGTGACTTTGTCTTGAATCACATCACCATATCCAACAATCGGAGCATACTGTTCATTACCAAACTGAACTGAACCACAAAACTTTGGTTTGAAATTATGCAAAATCTCCTTACGTCCCGTCATGTGTTTCGAACATCCAGAATCGAGATACCACACATGACGATTCTGCAAAACCAACTAGTTCACTTTAGGTACCCAACGCAATTTGGGTCCTAAGGGGTTAGAAGATTTATGTGCAATTGAGATCCAAGGTCTTTTCTTATAGAGATAAGGATTATAATCATGAAAAGCACTATTGTTTACAAAATCATGCAAGCCACAATTTGAACAACAAAATTTATCACGACGCAGATCAACAAATTGCTTTATTGGAAAATTTCGTGGAAAAGATACACGATTATTGTATGAAAAAGCAACATTGTTTCGTACATCATGACTAACTTTGGTATTACTACTACTAGATGTAGGGCTACAGGAATTTGTGAACTCCTTCCTCCTCCAAACTTGTTTTACTTGTCTTCTTTGAAAATTATCTGAAAAATCAGACGCACTTGAATTAGTAAAAGAAGAATAATAACCATTCTATCGTTGAAAATTCACTTTCTGTCTTGAATTCTGTGGATACTGAACGAATTTATCTTTTGATTTATTAGTATCCTCAGAAAAATTCCTTTGTATGGGCTTTGAAATAGATGAAGAAGATTGACCTTCATGCAATTTCGGTTTATCATTTGAAACATGTTTTGCTTTTTCTTTTTCAGACTGACTAGACGAATCAAACTTTTTATTTTCATTCACCATAGAAGTCATTGCTTTTGTGGAGAATTCAGCTAACTGACGTGTAAGTCTTTTTATCGCACATTGAAAGAACTCTTTCTGTTTTTCACAAACTGTTTCCACAATAGGTTCTTTCTTATGTGCAACAAACATTTGTTCTAAAGCTTTCTTTTCACTTTTGAAAACTTGTTCTTTCCTTTTGAATTGATTCCTTTCATCAGATATCTGATTTTGTAAAGCAACAATCTGGTTTCGAAGTTCTAAAGATTTCTCTTCAGAAGATTTACTCACAGATTGAAATTGTTGTCTCTCGAAATCCATCTGAATTGTTAAATCAGAAATCTTAGAGGAAAGATCAAGAATGTTATCTTCTAAAACTTTTCTTTCTTTCTCAAACTTGTTTCTTTCAAGAATAAGAAGTTGCTCAAAATCTGAAATTTGAGCATTTCTTAACTCAAGTGACTGAACTTTAGAAACAGCTTCAGACTCAACAAACTTTGTAGCTGAACACACGCAACATATAGAATTCACAATGGTAGAGAGTTGAAATGCATTCTCAGATTTTACACTATCTTCTGAATTAGTTGAAGCAGAAACAAATGACGTATCAGAAGTATTAGAACTCTTATGAACAGAGGAACTTGAATTTGAAAATTTCTGCAATTCTCCTTTTAATTTGAAAACTTGTTTTTGAAGATCAGAAATTTTACAAAGCATTTGATCTTTTTCAGAAGAATGCATTCGTCTTTCATCTTCAAGATCTTTAAGAGTCTTATAATATTGAAATTCGTAAAATTTACTATTATCAACCGGAGAATCATCAGATTTGAACTGTTTACATTCCTCTTCTGAATAACTTCTGATATAATCATCAGATAATGAAATTTCCCTTTTACTATAACTGTCATTCAGACGTGCATAGTTGAAAGGAATTTGAACATTATCTTTTTGCTTTCTACGTTTATCATGTTCAGCTTCAACTTCCTCAGATGATCTTGTAAAACGCATTTTATACTTCTTGTCCAGATTAAAATATATAGTATCATACAGTGTAGGAACAAATCTGATTGCACGTTTCAAGTAATGAGGATTCTCAAATCCCAAACCTTCTCTCACATTATAAGCTTTGAACTCTTTTGGTTTATTTAGAAAAATTGTTTGATCAGTCTGTCCTCTTTTTAAAAGCATGGTTTCAACCTTTTTAATATGCCCAAGTAAAACTTCTTTTTCTTCAGAAAGTGCAGAAAGTTTAGTTTGAATGTCATTATACTCCTTTTCCTTAATAGAAAGTTTATCTGAAATTTCAGACAATTTAGCTTTTTGCTTATTATCAGAAATGACAGATTGTTCCAAGAACTTTTCATTTTCTTTCATCAAATATTGCACAAGATGTTCATTTTGAGCATTCTTGTCGGAAAGCTCAACTATTAAAGCATCATTCTGTTTAGAACGAGCTTCCCATTTATCTGTGAGCAATATCTGATCCTTTAACTTCTTCTTAAGATTTGCCATGTTATCATTTAAAGACTTGATATAAGATTCAAACTCGACATAAGGATTAAGACGTACCTCAGATTCATCCTCAGAAGAATGGTCGTCTGGATTTGCCATCAAGCAAAGTTGTTTTCTAGCTGAAGAATCTTCATCCTCTGAATCTGAGCCTATCACCACATCCTCAGTCTCATCATCACCTTCAGAACCATCCGACACATTAATAACCTCTATCGCTTCATCATCAGAACTAACTGAATCATCCATTATGCCCACTGAATCATCAGAAGAATCAATAAACCAATCATCAAGAGAATCAGCAAGAGAACCATCCGAGTCATGAGGATTACAACGCCTCAAAGAAAAATCAGTCTTTCGTCCACTCTTAGGAACCATCTTTGACATAAATGCTTTAACCATCATGCAAACAGCATCATCAGATTCATCGTCAGTGGCGTTTAACCAATGATCTTCTTCAGCAAGTAAAGCTTTTCCAGATTCCTTCTTCTTTGCCAAAGAAGCTTTATGACTATAGTACGAATAATCTTTGACTCCAGCATTCGGACACTCTCTCGCAAAATGACCTGGCTTTCCACATTTAAAGCACTTTTGAACCTCATCAGACTTTTTCTCATCTGGCTCTTCGATTCGCTTCTCTCCAAACTTTTTCTTCTCCTCATACTTGCCTTTCTCATAATATCGCGCTGAATCAGTCTTCTTATCACTCCTCTTGTCTTCATGTCTACCTCTGTACTCAGACTTCCGAGAGGTAGATGAATAACGTTGCTTATTTGAAGACGGTTGCCTATAGAATCTCCGTTGAAAAGCTTTCGTCATCATTGCCATCGCTTGTTTAAATTCAGCAACATCAACATCTGAATCACTGCTAATTTCCGGAGTATCAGAAGAATCACTTCTTGCTCTTGATCTGTGAACGACTTGTTTCCCTCTTTTATCAGCCATTAAAGCTAATGTATCTGCCTTCTCTTTCTCAGATTTCACCTTTGCATCCAAAGCATCTTGAACATCATCTTGACTCTGTTTCAAGATCTCATACACAACATGGATATCTATATCAGCTAAAGACTTGTTCTGAAAGACAGAATTTGAATAAAGTTTCCAAACAGGCTGAAGATTAGTGAGAAACTTGACGTTGTTCTCAATCTTCGTCTTAGTGATACCATTCTTCCGTAACTCATTCAGCAAATTACAGAACCTTTCATAAGTTTCATCTAACTTTTCCTCGTCTCTTGCCTTGAACTGCTCGTATCGTTTGATGATGTTCGTTACTTTCATCTGAGTACCAACACTTGTACCGAGCATCTGTTTCTCAATCTGATCCCACATTTCCTTGCCAGTGGAATTGTGACTGTCAATCGTAAAATAGATGTCATTCGGAAGACCCAATAACATGAACGATTTAGCCAACTTATCCGCTTTATGTCTATTCTTCTCATCAACAGTCATATCCTCAAACTTTTTAAGAACAGTGTGAGCGGCAACTGGCGGATCAGAATCAGGTTGTGCCGGTTTTTCTTCAGTAAACACTTTCGGACCTTCTTTTAGCGATAACCGAATGTACTCTCCCAAATCTTGTCGGTCAATGAAATCCAAAAATCGATCTCTCCACATATTGTAATCTCCTCTGAAAAGAACTGGTGGTTTGGTATCGGAACCAATTGCTAACGCTTCTCTCGTCGTCATGATGAATTGGACGAATCTTTTGATCAGTAGATGATTAAATCTGAAATTGTTGAAAAATCACCGAACGGTTGTCCTTGAAAAACCTGAAGTAAAGTCAAATACTCTGAAACACTAAAACAACTGATAGTTAGTAACGCAGAGTATATTCAGAAAAATTAAAACTTGTAAAATTGGACAAATAGAAAAATTTGCTCTCCAAAAATCACAAATACTCGAGACTTAGTAAAAATAAAATGAAAACAATAACACCAAAATAAAACTTCACACAAAACAATAAAATGACTCAAGAAGTTCAAAGACTAAAAAAAATATTATGGCTTGAAATATAAAAGTCAAACTTCACTCAAATAAGAAAATGGCTCGAGACATGTTGAAAACACTCAAAAATAGCACTAGACTCGAGATAGCTTGAAAAATACTCAAAAAATAACATTTGGCTCGAGATATCTTGAAAAAGACTCAAAAACTAACACTTGACTCGAGATATTATGAAAAATGGCTCGAGATACACTTGAAATACGAATATATGAGCCAAAAGACGTTCACACGCGCTCGAAATCAAGTCTAGATGCGTCTCACGCGCTCGAGAAGGCTACACGCTCGCTCACGCGCTCGAGACAGATGATCACGCGCCCTCACGCACTTGTTCACGCGCCCTCACGCGCTAGAATTGACGACCCACGCGCCTGACGCACTCGAGTTGACGTCTGACGCGCTGACGTTCTTGTCTCCCACTCGCACGCGCCTGATGACGCGCCTGACACGCGGCTCGAGATATGAGAGCTGACGCCTGACACAGCTTTTTGATCTCCCACGCGCCTTTTTCTTCACACAATACTCGAGAAGACAACTCCTCACGTGCCACGAGACAACTCGAGTTGACTAAGATGCACGCGGCTCGAGATGTACTACACGCCTGACGCGCCTTCTTCACATTGACGTGACTCTCGAATTGACTTCCTCTCTCTCTTATTTAAAACACTAAAAGACAACAAAATATTTCCTTTTCTCCTATTTAAAAAGAAAATGTGCTCGAGATGATCAGATTTTATATACAAAAAGCTGCTCGAGATAATTTCTTACACGCGTTTCTAAGAGCTGACCTCGAGTTGACCAACAATTTGACCACTCTCTCTCCTCATTAAAGCTGATATTGACATAAAGGACTCGAGAAAGAGACAAAAGCGCTCGAGATATGACTCGAAAAACCCAAATAAGACTCGAATTACACAAAACCTGCTCGAAATAGCAAAATAAGACTCGAAATGACCAAAACTAGACTCGAGACATAAGAACATCTTCTTCAAACCTCCATTGAAGGACCTCCATTGATGAACTTCGAACAAAAACTCGAAAAACCTTCATTTCAGGCTCAAAATTCATCAAATCTTCACAATTAAACACTAAAAACTCAAATCTAACAACAAAATAACATCAAACTACATCCAAATCTTCAAATCTTCAAGATCTTCAAGCTCCAAATCAAAATTTCACCATTTTTGCTCCAAACTTCAAAAATCCATGAAATTACCTTCAAATCTTCAACAATTTCACTGATCTCCTGCTCTGATACCACTTGATAGATCTGAATATCAATCCACCATGATTAAGAAGCTTCAATTTCAATCACAAATCTCACTTTTATTGATATGAACAATATGAACACAATATACACACTCAACTTTCTCTCTCCTCTATCAAACTCTAGATCTATAAAACACTTGCACACTTTTTTTGACACATGATATAATTAACATATTTGATTATTGGTTAAATTATGTACACTTATCCAATTTATTATTGTTGTTTATCATACTATGACATGTATTTTGAATTCATATTTTATTTTATGTGATCTTTTTGTTTTCTTAAAAAGAAACAACTAATTTTATGTATCTTAAATACATGTTTTACTTTACGTGTTTTTTTTTTTAACAAGAAACAACTAAGTTTATCAAAATAAAATGAATATGGCAATTTTCTTTTCAAATACTTATAAAAAAATATAGTATTATTTATATTGATAATTTAGATTTAATAAGATAAGTTTTTATTTCTTTTTAATAAAAGTGTTATTGAATTCTTATTGAATAACATCATTTACTTGATATATTTAAATAAATAATTAGCCAAACCTAGGTTGATATTGTAAATTTGTAATATTTTAATTTTAAATCTTTAATATGTGACCATTCATTTAGTTTTTATCAAATCTTTAATTTTGCCATTAATATATTATCCGTTTCAAGTTTAAGTTCAACTACAATTGTCCTAGAGAGACTCATTTTCTTTAAGACTCGAGGTGGGATCCTTTTTACCAAACTAGTACTTACAAACCGTTGACTTATTCTTTAATGAACGTACTCAAAGGCTTAGACTCTTTTTGTTGCGTAATAGTTTGCAAAGAACTATCAGTTTAAGTTAGCGTTTGTTTTTAATGGATACAATTGATGAAATTATATCATATAGTAATTTTCTAGAAATGGATTTATTTAATTGGTTATCAATATTTTTTTGGCAAAATCCCTTTTAAATGATTCAAATGTTATAAAAGATTACATACAACCTCTCACATCTAATTTACTTTCCATAGGTAAAATTGTTATCAAGGGAAAATTTAAATTAATTTTGAAATGAGCTATGGGTTTTTGTTAAACTAAATTTTATAACTTTCACTTTTTTGCATATAAGAGAATTCTATGAACACTTTTAAGGTTCAATGGACTCTAAATGCTAACATAATATCTAGGATAATAAGTCGCCACAAATATCGGTATTATTTAATATCATGTCAAATAAGTTAGATTTTTTTTTTTTTAATTTTAGATAACTTTTATTCATTCTTTGTTTGGAGTTTCGCTATCACATCCGTCCCCTCCTCTTCTTTCTTCTTCCTTCCATCTCCTCTTGGTTGCATGGGCGGAGCCACTATAGGGTCAGGACGGGCCTTACTTTTAAGAGACAATTTAACATTTCACACACACACACACACACACACATATATATATATAAAACATGTTAAAAAACAATATTTTTATAATTTATCGGGATCGAAAACCGAGTAAGAAATATTTTGGTATCTTATTTAACATATATTGATTTGTCTAATTGTTGTTTCAATAATTTTTATAGTTTGTTTATTTGGTGCTAGTTACTAATCTACACAATTTACATGATCTACAGCTAGTGCATATATTAATTTTGAAAAAAAAAGAATAATTATACATTGTTTATAACTAACTTTAAAATCACATGGTTTATTTATCGTAAACACGTTTTTGTAATTTTATTTTGTATGCTCGTTTTATAATGTTCTACTTTTTAACTTAAATCTTAATGCTAAGTTTGAGTAAAGTTTGTATACTTTTAGTTAAATAATTAGTTTAACTTTTGATACTTACAAGCAAGTGTTTAACAGAGAAAATCAATTATGGATTAGTCCGAGGTGACTTCAACGATCTTCACACGGACTCTAAATTCCAAAGTGAGATTTTATATATTTGTTCTTTATTTACGCATTTGCCTAATAACATTTAAATGGATCATGCTAAACCCAAATTTTGGCTCACCTTCTACTTGGTTATGATGAATGATGGAGACTTATGCTTTGTGATGTGACTAAGGATGAGATGCAGTATTTGAAGACTGTGTGATCTTCACGTTTAATCTTCGACATTACTTTCATCAAACTTCATATCTTTTTTCTTCCATTGAAGCATTAGAGATTAGACCACCATATCTTCATCTACTATAGTCCACTGACCAATCTAGTCCCTTTGCTCCCAAATTTTCTTTCAAGAAACGTTGACTGAAGATATCCTACATGGATATGCCTGAACTCCCAATAAGAGTTCAATACACTTCTTGAATATAAATCATCACTCAAAAATCGGAAGGAATATGACTCTAATATCGATTCCATGGTAACTTGTCAATCAAAAAACGAAATTTTACAAAGCACATAATAAACTTAGAAGAAAAATATCACCTAATGGAGAAATAAATAGGAAAATAGTGATTTAGGGGTTTTAAAGAAAAAGAGTTGGATGCTAGCTTAGCGGCATAATATATTTTGTGATAATGATGGATAAAGACAACGACAACGTAGAAAACAATTGATAGGGTTTGTGTGGGCGGGAAGCAATTCACACGAGGAAGGAAGGAGGAGATAAAGGCAACTCGAAAAAACTTAGTTTTAAACATAATTTTTTTAGATTTGAAAAGAAAAAAAGAGCGTGGCATTTCCGTGTATATGAATTAAAAATAAAAAATAAAAATCAAATTGGCTTTCCATTTAATGTATTATGCTATTATTTTAACAATATTTTTTAAAAGTCATATATATATTATTGCTTTATTTACAACATTCAATAAACAAACAAAAAATTAAGTGTCAAAACATCAAACTAACCCAACAATTTTAAATATTCCAATAATTAATTTGATTTGATTTTGATTTATCCTATAACTAGAAGTCTTAATATTTATTAACCTCTCACATAACTTAATAACCAAGATTTCTTTAATAAACCCACAAAAAATTATAAATAATTTCCCACTTCTAATTATTTGACCTTTTTTAAGCCAATTTCTAGTCTCTTTCTCTCTCCACTCCATCTCCTACAAATAGCCAAGCAAGAACCAACTTCTATGTGTTCTTATTCCCTTTTCACATCAACATTTTCTCCATTCTTTATAATTTTAATTTCTTTTTTCAATCCAAAAAAAAATCACTTTTTTTCATCTTTCTTGCTTTCAACAATGGTGGCCATTTCTAAACCTCCCATTGAATTGTTCTTCAGCAAACCCTCCTCCAAACCAACCAATAACAATAACAACAACAACCCATTAAGCTTTCCCACAATTCCCATTATTGATCTTTCAAAATCTGATTCAAAACACCTTCTTGTTAAAGCTTGTCAAGAATTTGGATTCTTTAAGGTCATCAACCATGGTGTCCCCATGCAATCCATCAAGAAACTTGAATCACAAGCCACCAAATTCTTCTCTTCTCCTCTTTCCTTGAAGCAAAAAGCCGGGCCGCCGAACCCGTTTGGATACGGAAACCGACGTCTTGGTTCGAATGGCGATTTCGGGTGGGTCGAATACCTTCTTTTGAACGCGAAACTCGAATCCGATCACAAAAGCCCGCCTTTCTCTGTTTTCGAAGAGAACCCAGAAGATTTTCGGTAAGAATTCGTGGAATTCGATACAAAGTTTCCATCTTTTTAAGTTTCTTTAACTTGGGTGTGATCTAATTTTGTGTTTCTTTCATGGGTTTTTTTTCTTTTTTTCTGATAGGGGTGTGGTGAATGATTATGTGACCTCAGTGAAGAAGATGGCTTGTGAGATTCTTGAAATGTTGGCTGATGAAATGGGATTGGAGGCAAGGAATGTGTTTAGTAAGTTGTTGATGGACGAAGAGAGCGATTCGGTTTTCAGGGTGAATTACTATCCACCGTGCCCGGAGGTTCAAGAGCACGAAAGTAAAGGGAAGAAGTTGATTGGGTTCGGAGAGCACACGGACCCGCAAATCATATCGGTTTTGAGGTCCAACAATACCTCGGGTCTCGAGATTTCGCTAAGAGATGGGACTTGGGTGCCCGTTCCTTCGGACTCATCCTCTTTCTTCGTCAATGTTGGTGATTCTTTACAGGTATGTAATCATACGTTTCTCGTAATTGAAAACTCATTTAATGTCGTTTGTCTGAATGACAGAAATGACCTTAATTCGGGTTAATTAAAAATCGGAAGTGTAAAAAAATTTAAAGAAAATCTTTTACTATGATTGTCAATCAATGTTTGATTTTGAAGTCAAAATCAATCGTTTTCCTAAGTACAACACGCCGCTTTTTGGCTTCTAAAGTCTTGATTTTCTTGCACATTTTAAATTCTTTTTTTTACACGTATTGTGATTGTACAATTGACCGAAACCCATTTAAAATATCTTATAAGTTACATCACAAAAAGCTCAAAACATACTTGTAAAACCTTCTTAAAATCAACGATGGTCCAATTTATGAACCGTACGGTGTTAAAATCATAATGGGTACGGGAGTTTAAATATGAAACCGTCTTGAGACACGTGTAATTATGATAAAAGATAACATTTATTTGGTTTATATGTGATTTTATTTTATGGGTATCGATACAAATTGAATGAAAACGATATAATCAATACAGGTGATGACAAATGGAAGATTCAAGAGCGTTAAGCATAGAGTGGTGGCAAATAGCTCAAAAAGCAGGTTGTCAATGATTTATTTTGGAGGGCCACCTTTGAGTGAAAAGATAGCACCATTGGATTCACTTATGGTGGGGGAGGAGGCCAGCTTGTACAAAGAGTTCACTTGGTTTGAATACAGAAAGTCCGCGTTTAATTCAAGATTGTCCGACAACAGACTCAGTCTCTTTGAGAAAATCAGGACGACTTAAGTTACAAATTCGGAGTTTCAATATGACATTCCAATATCGCATCTACGGAACCATAACAAGTGTTTCAGTAGACATATGAAGAAAGTTTCAGATACACGAATGTGTTTTTTTTTAGATATTTGGAACAAATAGGCCGTGGCCTAATGAAATTACCATTTTGCCCCCTATTCATGTGTTAGTCCACATGAAAATGTGTTGATATCTCACTAATTGTCAAAAGCGTAGGGATATGAATAGGGTTTGCTTATTTTTCAGAAAAAAAAAATTGTTAGTTTTTATTTTCTTTCTTTAATTTCCACTTGCCCTTTTGTGGAACTCCCTTCCATACTTGATGAGCTAATGTAACAACCATCTCTTTTGTCAATATAAGCTTTTTTATATTATCGGTATTTGTATATGTGTAATGGATACATATATATTGTTTTAGAATTTAGACTAAAGGCTTGAAAAAACTTGACATTTATGATCATAATGTAAATTCTTGTTAGTTATATGTATTAATATCTTTAATTAGTTACAAAGACCGGTCCACCCTTGAATCAAATACTGTCTCATATTCCTCTTTCATAAACATCATCTACGATAAGATCTTGTTAGCGGTAAGAAGATCAGACGTTAATAAGATCTTTTATAAACATCATCTACGATAGGTTCATGTAACAACTGACGTTTGGTCAACATTACAAGTTCTTTATATTATATGCCATAACTAGTGTAACGGTGTAACTGCCCACGTGCCATGTATGGGCAAGTAGACCGAAAACACGGGCTTAGGTGCAACAGAAACATGGGTGGTGCTTGGTTTCAAAGTGGAAATAATTGTATTATAAATCATAATGGGTGTCGTTTACATCAGATCTTCTGATATTTGAAATATTGTATATCAAGATACAACAATAGCCGGAAGAGATTTACTCTTATATAAAAAAACACGATGGCTTCGATTAATACATCATATTCTTGCTTATTAGGTCAGGCCTAAATGCTAAGATCACTACTAAACTAGAATTTGCATAACATAATCTTATACTAATAATTGTAACAGTATAAAAAGCTTGTGTGGTATGCAAGATTGTGACTGCCATCTAATGCAACAATGTTGATTGAACGAGTCGTTATGGCACATGGCTAAATAAATCATTTTCTTTTTATAGAACAACATTAACACCAATCATGTGTTAAGCCCTTAATCTCTTTCTAAATCGAATGATAATGACAATGGATTAGACAGGTGTTTAGATGTGTGTTTTGAAAGTAATATGTGACGATGTAGGATTATCGAAATCATGATGATCAACCTTTAAAAAACATGATATCGGAAACAGTGTTTTAATGTCCTTATATTGCTTAAAGTTGTAAAAATCGCATTTTATGGCGTTATAAAATCAAATAATGGTATAGAAGTAATTTTACCGTTCCATTTGATCAATCATATATTTCATTGCAACTAGTATTAAATTGATTACTCAAAGATAATTATACAACTATAAATAATCAAACAATCATAAACATAAGTAGAATACATAAATCGAAGATTCAACTTTGAAACATATAACAATGAGCGCTATATCAAAAAAAAAAAAAAAAAAAAAACCTTCGAGACTGTTAGAATATGTGGAACCCCTAAATTAATCTCCAAAAGAGCCCTTGAAAAGAGAAGGGGGGTTCCAACATATATAGTGAAGATTTGGTCCAAGTCTAGCCGATGTGGGACTCTAACATGCCCCCTCCAACAGAGGCTAGATAGAGAGCCTAGAAGGGTCACGAGAGGACCAGGAGAGGTGGGACTCTAACACGCCCCCTCCAACAGAGGCTAGATGGAGAGCCTAAAAGGGTCGCGAGAGGGGTAGGAGAGGGTCACGAGAGTGCCGGCATGTGAGTCTGTAGAGTGGTAGACCTTGACTTTGATACAATGTGTAATTTTATGGGTGTCAAATGACCCCCGAAAAGAAAGAGTAGATACGCGGACCTATAGATAGCAAGAAAATATACTATTGACTTTTATGCGTTTATTTCTTCTTTATATTTTGTTTTTTGTATCATTGCTATTGCAAATTCAATACTATTTTGCGTTATTTCAGTTGAATTTGAGCTTTTTCTTAACCGTATATTCGATCATAACACATATAGAAGACATATATAGAAACATGGTTATAACTTGTAGAAGATATAGAAACATGGTTATAACTTACAGTAAATGCGAACCCAAACTTTGTTTCTTTTGGGCTTTGTCAATGTATGTTAAAAGCCCAAAAAAAGAGCCCATGGATTAAAGAGTGATTCGGCCCACTTATAAGCCCGATCCAAGGGTCCATATCTTTATGTGTTTTAACAAGTAAAAACTACATAAATGGCCCTTCAACTTTTTGCCATTCTCCCTCTTTTTATTAATTTCAAATCTTATTTTTCATTAACTACTGTTAATTAAAAGTGTATCAATTTATACCATTTGTATCTAGATTTTAAGCCGCTCTACTCTTTGAGCAGATGATATTTCCATGTATTTATCGTAGATTCGACTTTGAACAAATACGATAAATTTATTGGTTTTGTTATTTGAATGTACATTTCAACACAATTATGGTGGTTGAAATTTGGATTCTATAATAAGATTAAAATTATAGAAGTTTAAATTATTTATTTTTGAAAATCATATTTCTTTGTTACAACTTCTTGATAGTTAACTTTGCGATACATCCAAACACAAGGGGTGCATTGTAGGCCATAAAAACATAGAGGGACTGATTTTGTAACTGACTGAAAGTTGTTTGCGGGTACTTGATACCAGTAGAAAGTAAACAACGAGTAGCAAACCGCTGCTTGTGGTGAAATCCTAAGGTGGTGTTTGGTTTATAGAATATTTTTAATTTTTGAATAGAATGATATATGTCAAGGAAATTTGATTTTGAAGGGACTGAAATAGAATGTTATCAAGTTTGACTACCTGTTTGATTGACATAATTATAATGAAATCTGTTAAAGAAATTAGAATTTGTCTGTTTGGTTCACAGAATGGAGCTTTGGAATTGGAATGAAATTTTGGTAAATCATCTAAATACCCTCTTTGATAATTTTCATTTTTTAAATATAAAATGTTTTCATTAAAATAGTCATTAAATACTTGGATTTTTTTTTCATTTCTATTCAATTCTAACTTGTTTTTGCTCTAATGGAGTGGAATTCAACAAGCATGAAGGCATTTTACTATTAAGTTGTTTACAGGTAATGAAGTGATTGCAAACTTTGCAGTGTTTCGAACTTTCAATATGTCACCAGTGAAATGAAAGACCATGTTGAAAGGTTTTATAGCCATAACGGTTAGCCATGTGTGGATTTATAAAAAGACTTCCTTCCTTGAGCAACATGTTTTAGAACAGTCTATCAGTGTGTTGTGGTGGAGTGGATAAGGCTTGGGGGTTCATAGCGCCTAACCCGAGTTCCAATAACTCCATGGGCAACCTGTGGACATTTACAAAGGGGCATTATTTAGCCCTGATCTTTCCGGGGATTAGTCAGACCAGGGGCGGAGCCAAGATTTTTAACTAGGGTGATCCTTTTATTTCACCATATTTTATATATGTAAAATCATCAATCACTTTTAGTGTGTGTTTAAATCGCTAAATGTGATGAATTTTGCTCTTATATAATGTGATGACATATAAAACACCTTTTAATCCTTTGAATACTAACAATTTGGATTGAAGCAAACAACAGGAATCAATTTGCTATAATCAATAGTTGAAAAAAACGTTTTATCGTTAAAATACAACATTCTAACTTACTTTACGAGTAAGATTGTAGTGCATTAAAAACTGTATGATATGCAACAATTTATCCGGTAAACGTTTATCAGGTAAGAATCACTATCCTTGTTCATCGATTAAGACTCTCAATTTTTATCATTGCTCTTACCAATTCTTGTTAAGATAAATGACCCGATAAACATTTACGTACAAGTTAGCTTAAAATAAATGCCTCTTAAAGTCTTAATCTTAATAAAATGTTTTTTTCCAAGTTGGTAAATACATGAATGTAAATGTATAATAATTTTAATAAACTAAAATATAAACTTCAATCAGTCACTTCCAACTATAATAGTTGTCAAAGAAAAAGTATGTAAAACTTATACCATACATTCCCATTTTCCACTATATATGCCATCACTTTCTTAGCTATATAGAAAAAAATTACATTGGTGAGGGTGGGCTTGGGAATACCCAAGGCCAAAGGTGGCTCCGCCACTGAGTCAGACCATAGGCTCGGACACCCTTTTAGAAAAAAAAACACGTTTTAGAATAGGGTTTACTTCATAAAAGTGTATCCAACTTGTCACGAAAAGTTATTGTATGTACCGTACTTTGGTTTTTTACCTTTTGACGTATCTCACATGATATCTTTTCGTGAGAAGTTGGATACACTTTTATGAAGTAAACCCTTTAGAATAAATGGAAGATTATAGAAAAGCATTATTCAGAAAGATAAGTGCTAATTACTGTGTTAGAGTCCCACATCGGCTAGACTTTGACCAAATCTTCACTATATATGTTGGAATCTCCTTCTCTCCTGAAGGGCTCTTTTGGAGATTACATCTAGGGGTTCCACATATTCTCACATGATATCAGAGCCAAGGTCTACCACTCTAGGGACTAACACGCCCAGGGCAATCTACTCTCCTAGTTCTTCTCTATCCAGACCTCCAACCCTTTCTTGGCCCTTGTTGGCCTTTCATCTAGCCTCTGTTATTCCACATATTATCACATACTGATTTTATTGGTTGGCCCTTGTTGGCCTTTCATCTAGCCTCTGTTATTCCACATATTATCACATACTGATTTTATTGGTCTAAATGTAAAAAGGTCGAGTAAGACTTAAGAGGCCTTGGTATCAAGAGATTTGAAAAGAAAAAAAAAACAAATTTCACCTTGTGTCAATATGCGTGTATTCAGATAGATAATCTTCTGCATTTTGCTTGTGTGATATCAACTTTGGTGCATGATGATTGTTGCAGGCTGAGGTAAATGTGAAGATAAAGAAAGCTTACTGTCCACCAAATGTTGTTAATGGGAATCCATGCCTTTCAGTACATTAAATACATTGTATTTCCTTGGTTTAATGAGTTCATGGTCGAAAGAAAATAAAACGACGGTCATAAAGTTATTGATGCTCTGTGTGAAAATGTTAAAAAATGCTCATATGCCTATCTTTTAAGCAAACAAAATGCAGAGATGTACAATTTTTTAAAAGGGTTTGAAACCTATTCTTGCCATTCGGCTCATTCCCACGTTGACTTTCATTAATTGTTGTAAAAAACTACAAAAGGGGACATGAAAACCAAAATCCCAAATTATGAAATATAAAAATATATCACCTAAAAGGAGATAGTCTTCGTGCATTTCTTTAAACCAAAATATCAATTAGTTTTCTATATCTGGTGTTCGCTAAAAATTTACTTTAAATACTCAAAATTGCTAACATATATAGCTTTTCTTGACATGGTAGACTGCAAATGTGACTTTAATCACTTTAGTTTAAAAAACTTATTTCTGCCTTTTGGGATTTCCATCTTCGACTTTTTGGTTCTACTTCATGACCGCTAATCGGTTGGAAATGGAACGTCGTGCCTTGAAAATTGAAAGAGTCGAAATTTGCAGAACAATAGGAGTTGTCGTCAGTTGTTGGAATGTTGGGGTTCACAATGCGCTATCAGTATTCATCGGTGTTTATAGTTGAAGCCCAGTTGTTCAGTTCTCATATTATAAACCCAAAACTAGTTAGTAATAGATGAAAATTTAATGCCCCTTAAGCTTTGATGCCTTGTAGAGTTGTTGGGTTGTACGTGGCGATCATTTTCCTGGCTTTCCAGGAGTCTTTTATGGAAACAATCGCTCTACTCCTTAGGGTAAACAAAAGACTGAATGTCGTTTGAAACGATGAGTGGGTTAAACGAACCACCTCGGAAGACTACCTCGTTTCTCCTTGTACACACCACCCAACAATATGCCTGAATGATTGCGTCCTTGATTAAATCTGAAGTCCGAGAGACTGGCCATGATCGAGTCTAGTCCTCGAGAAATGTATCCATGCCTTGCAAGGAACGATCTTGTTCCATTCCATCTAGTAGAAATGCCACCCTTTCGTAGCATTATGTAAGAGGTCATTGATCTAATGGTATCAAACGAGTTTTGTGATTTTTAAATTGTAAGGAGTTCATTTTCTTAAATATAATTACATAGGTTCACTATATTTTCTTTTCTTTTCTTTTAATATCTCTCTATATGAAAAAGAACTTCATGATTTACAAAATCTCGTAGAATTCAATTTAAATCATAAAATAGTGATCGAAAGATAAAATCATGTAATCCAAAATCGGGTTAGCTTAACTAGGTTAGTCGGTTTTTTGAACACCCCAGTAAACAGGGTTAGAAAGGATCGTCACTCTTAGATCAATCCTAATTAAAATAAAACATTACATCAACACTAACGACATATATACAACTTATAGGTAAGGATGATATTAAAAATAATAAAAAAATGCAACACTTTTCTTATACTTCTTATGACTCTTATTCTTACAGTGCTATTTGATTGTCGCCAAACAATACCTAAATTGTTTCTTATTGTCTACAACCTGACCTGAATACAGAGATATAACTTCAAAGAAAACATAACAATGGGAACCAAGGTTTTAAATGGCGTGAGGCATGGTGTGACGGCAAGGTCAAGCCTCAAGCCTTAGAAGCCCTGGCGAAGCCATGACATTTTCAAGGCGTGACTTATGGCGTCGTATTTCTATTCATATAAAATATTATATATTAGAGTATATGTTTTGTACTGTCATTTAATGAGTTAATAGTAATAAGCAAGTTAAAATTAGGTTATATATTAAAAACTGACAAATAAAACCTTAAAAACGAAAAGAAAAATAAATATCGCATTAAGAGAACTACACAGTAGGCCACGCGTGCCACGGCGTGAGACACAAGCCTTGAAACCATGGTGTGCCGTGGCGGCTACGTGACGAGTTTTTTAGAACCGTGATGGGAACTGAAAACAAGAACTTCAATATCAACAAAAGAATAAATTAATTAAGAAACAACCAAATATATATATTACCTTGTATATTCTCTTTGCTTTGGAATCCAGATCTTTCGAAATTAAAAATTTTCATACACACATATATATATAGATATTTTTTATTATAAAAGTCGATTTTTTTAGCGGCAAGTTATCACACACACTCCAACGGTATCGGACATCCAATTGGGCAATCCCAACGACCAGCAGGGAAGTGGATCCCATAGACTGGATCCTCACATACCGGCCCCGAACCCGGCCCAAAGGACCAGATTCAAAGTCTGGATATCTCATATCGGGCATCCAATTGGGCAATCCCAACGACCAGCAGGGAAGTGGATCTCATAGACTGGATCCTCCCATACCATCCCCGAACCCGGCCCAAATGACCAGATTTAAAGTCTGGATATCTCAAAAATGTCGTCCGTGGAAATCGAACCCTGGTAGTGTGGCTTTCACCCCACCCCCTCCGGGGATGTTACCTATCCAACTGAGCTAACACTCTTTGATATTATAAAACTCGATTGATACCATTAAGCCAAAAATCCCTAGGGACTCTTTCTATTTTTGGGTATCGTCTAAGCAATCGGTAAGGGAAGCCGAAAGTCTCTTACCCGAAACCTCCATGGCGGTGTTGTCGATGGAAGCCGATAGACCCGATGGAAGCCGATGCCATCAGGTACCCCGGCTGCCGATGCTCTTATCGTTATAGTTGTCTAACCACTATTTATAAGTCCGGGAATGTACTTGATTGTACTATCGCATGCAATGAGTACTAATTCCATTGTACTTTATTATTTTCTTTTTTATGTTTATTAATATAATAAATTATACTTTTTGTAATTAGAAAAATTAACATCTTGGGTTGCGATTTCAACATTGAAAGTGATTTGTCCATTGCCGTTAGTATGGAAATTTGAGTTTCAATTCACAAATTGAAAAATCTAATCTTAACTTATTTATCGTCTCCTGGGATAAGACGGTCCCGATTCCTTTCAATTGTTTTCTTTTTTGAAGTAGGGATGGCAAAAAACCACAAACCTGACGGAGAAATCCGAAACCCGAAATAAATGGGGCGGGTTTGGGGACGATAAACGGGGACGGGGACGGGGATGGGGAAAACCTGCCTATTTTAAACGGGGACGGGGGACCAATCCCCGACCCGATTACCCGATTATATCCCCGAATATTTCCCCGATTGTATCCCTGAATATATCCCTAAATTTATTTTTATTTTATGATTGTTTAGTAGACAACATATTATATATAGCTAAATGGTTTTTATGTTTGGTCGTATATATACTATAACATTTCAACTGTTAATATTTTGGATGCATTTAAACAATATATATATATATATATATATGGTCTTTCAAGGAAAAACCACTTTTTTTGTAAAAACTTGAGAAATAATCTAAGCCCTTGATCTGAAAAGAGCATGATCGTCATTTTGGTAATAAAAAAAATAGCAGTTTATTCATTATATGAATATTCACTATCATATTTTTTTTTGGGATAAGGTTCATCTAGGCTTTGCCTAAACTACATCCTTGGCAATATAGAACATAAACTGAAAATTCGGCCGTCTGAGACTAAGCCTGACCACAATATTCACTATCATATTCACCATATTCATATTCATATTCATCTTATGAATATTCATATTCACCAGATAAAAAATTATATAAATTCACCATCATATTCACCATATGAATATTCATATTCACCATATCATATTCACTATACATATGAATATTCATATTCACCTTATGAATATTCATATTCAGCAGATAAAAATTATATAAATTCATTCAGAAGGTGAATATTCATATTCACCTTATGAATACAAAACACAATATCCATTACATTTACATATTCATAAGAAAAAAACAACCTAAATACATACAACCATAGCTCTCATCTCTCTCTTTCCGGCCACCACCACCATTAAATCTGGCGATCTCACCACCACCACCACTGTTAAATCAAATAAACTTAAGATTTACCTCAGACTCTTCTTGCGGTGTCGCCGGAACTCCTCCATTTCCAAATCTGGTGTCAACTTCGCCAAGATCAACAGGATTTCCATGAGAATAAAGCAACGTCAACTTCGCCATCGGATTCTTCACATAAATCGCCACGATCTCCGTCCCTTTCTTCCTCTTCACCTTCAATACGTCCACGTTCTCCCTCTCCGCCACCTCCGTCATCCTCAGCCCCTTCCCTCCTCTACTGCTGTCGTCCTCCGCCGCCGCCGCCACCATCCTGTACGGCGGCGGACTCGGCGGAAAAAACGCGAACTTCGCCGCCATCGACGATGTCACCATCCCCATTATCAAAAATCTAAAAATCGAACCTCTGATTTCAACAAATTGGTGATCGATTTCAACTAAACTGTTTTTTTCTACTACTACCGGAAAAATTGGGGGGATTTTGGAATTGGATTTGGGGAATTGAATTGGGGGTTTGTGGGTAGTGTGTGAATGGGGTTTGATTTGTTAATTAATGATTGGAAGAAAGCGAATTTGTTTGATTTGGGAGAAGGAGAAGGGAGGTGGAGAAGGGAGGCGTGGAGAAGAAGAAGAGGAGTTAGGTCAAGAAGAGGGTTAAGTGGACTGAGTAATAAAATGCCCAAAATACCCTTTTGGGTATATAATCAGGTGTGGCAACTTAAAATTAATGAAATTGTTACCATGGTCTCCTTAAAATAATAACCCTTGATCTAAATTAATTGATGGTTTAAGATCATTCCTCAACTTTTTACAAAAAAAAAAGTGGTTTTTATTTGATTAAGCCTCTCTCTCTATATATATAGCTAAACTTTTACTATTTTGGATGCGTTCCGACTTTAATTTTCTTTCGGATATGTTTAGAGAAAGGATTCGAGAATATTATGCAATTCAATATATCATTTTCCGAGACTTGTGATGTGTGTAGAGTTCAAACGATGACGGGGATCTCCGCGGTGAAACCCGTTTAATTAACCATTTATACTAAACGGGGATACCCGTTTCCCCGCGGGTTTCCCCGATTACCCGATGGGGATCCCCGTTTAAATCCCCGCGGGTTTTTAAGCAGGGATGGGGACGGGTTTTTTAAACGGGGACGGGGGACCAATCCCCGCCCCAAACCCGCCCCGTTGCCATCCCTATTTGGAAGGGTGTCCGGGCCTAAGACGGTCCCGATTCCTTTCAATTGTCTTCTTTTTGGAAGGGTGTCCGGGCCAAAGCCCGACTAAACCCCAACAATTTTGGAGTTAAACATGGCCCCACTTATATGTCCCTAGGCATGCGTACAAGAAGGTTCGAACACGGTTAGAGCACTATGAATCCCCTGAACGATAATCAATCCGCTACAGCACTGAAAGACGATATCTTTCAATTGTTAGAGTTGATGAACATTGCTTCAAAGTTTATCCATTTCTCTTGGTTCTACAACTTCGTTACATAGAGAACACATTTTGGTTTGCATACTTAATCTGGTTATATTGTCAGAGGTAACTATTGTTGTTGTTTCTTGGGACTCTGAGAGATAGACGTCCGAGTGTCTCTAGCTAGCACCGAAGAGAGGACAAATATGTCTTAAGAAAGTTGTGTTTGCAATGGTCCTCGACCTTTCATTATATATCTAAGTACTATAAAAAAACAGTTTGTATTCCTTTTGAATTCCTATTTTATTTGTTTTATTATTTCGTATTTTATAACAATTATTTCTAACAATTATTTCTAACATGTAGTACAATTTTCTTTTTATAGTTCCAAATTCCAAATTCAAATATATTATAGAAGTGAGTGAGCTAGAGGAGTTGGGTAGGTGGTTAAAAAATGTGACTCCGGTAGAGGGAAAGGAAGATAAAACCGAGTGGTTGTTGGATCCGGTAGGGGGTTTTTCGGTTAAATTACTTAGATCTCTGATTACCGAGAAGAAATTAAGTAGTAGGGAGAGGATAGGGAGAGGCTGTCCCACCAAGTGGTTAAAGGCAACACCGGTAAAGGTGAATGTATTTTTTTGGAAAGCTATGCTAGAGAGATTACCATGTCGAATGCTGTTGGATAAATGTGGGATTGATGTTGATTCTGTACTCTGTCCGAGATGCAATCGAGAAGTGGAATCAGTGCAACACGCGTTGGTGTCTTGTGAGTTGGTGAAATGCCTTTGGGCGCTCGTGGGGAGATGGTGGAATCTGGATATTGGAACTGTTGGCTCATTAGATGATCTTATGTCGCTAGCGGTGAGGTGTGGAGCAGATCAGAAGGCATCCAGCAGATGGGAAGCAACTGTTCAATGTTTATCGTACTTGATATGGTTGGACAGAAATAAGAGAGTGTTCCAGAACTCAAAGGAAG
Source organism: Centaurea solstitialis (assembly GCA_030169165.1). NCBI lineage: Eukaryota > Viridiplantae > Streptophyta > Magnoliopsida > Asterales > Asteraceae > Centaurea > Centaurea solstitialis. The sequence goes on along the minus strand of CM058043.1, from coordinate 28,220,996 downwards.
AGTTACGTGATAGATTAGTTGTATTTCAAAGATTAATTTTTGAGTGGTTGGTGCATCGAAGCAAAGATATGAATAAGGACTGGAATCGATGGCTTGCGGATGCTATGTGTGCGTAAGTGGTGGTCGCAAAGTGCTGCTGCGGCTCTGTATTCTGTCAGAGGATTTGAAGCTGCATTGGGAGGTTCTGGTTCGTGGCTGTGTTTTGGTGAGAAGGGACGTTGCTAGGGGGCAGTTGTTCGGTGTTTCATTGTTCGGGTACTGCTGTTTGGTTTTGGTCTTTGCTTTAGTTTTGTATTAGTTTGGTTGTTATTGTGTTTGATGGCTTCTTTCTCATAAGCCTCTGTTTTGTTTCTTTTGGTATGGACCTGTTGGCAGGTGTGTATGGTTTGGTGTTTTTTGGTGGGTATTATATTGCTGTTTCAAAAAAAAAATTAAAATATATATATATATATATATATATATATATATTATATCTACTCAAAATATCAATTATTCGAATAACAACACATGAAAAAGGGGCAAAATTGGTAAAGTAAGAATAAAGTCATTTTCACATTTGGCCAAGTTACTATAGTGACACGTTAAGAGATATTCGAACCTTTAAATTGTTTGTTCTTCATATTTGTTTGTTTCACTCATTCCAACCTGTTGTTACCCCCAGTCCCCACACGTCCAAATACTTCATTTAGAACTTTGATATATGTTTTTTTTCCCTTCTAGTGTTATTATCGTTCAACGATATTCTTTCCTTATTTGGCATAAATGTACATACTCATATGCAAAATCTTGGTCCCAAACAAATCATTTTAATTAATTAAGCACATAAGACCATGATTGTGTGCGGATTAAAATAATTCATATGCCCAATAATTCATCCGCTGCTTGCCTTCGGATCAACAAAATTCTTTTCTCATTTGAATATTTACTTGGTTGTTATTATACTTGGATACATATAACGCTGCACACAGCCATATTTCCAAACTCTCCCAAACGTTTCACTTTTAATGTCACATCAGCTGCCACATCAGCTTTTTCCTAACCCTTTTTTTACCATACCATAACCCTCTACAACACATACCCAACCCTCCCAACTCTCTCACACACAACACACAAACATAGCGGCATGGTGAAGCCGCAACAACTCTAGCCCGCCGGGATCCAAAATGTCACAGCGGTGCCCGCCGAACCCGCCGGGCCCCGCGGGCTTCACCCGCTCACCGCTGTGAGCAGCCTAATAGAGCTTTTTAAATTAAATAAAGTATTACATATCATTTAAAGGTGTTAATTAATAATTACTATAATTATGTACCATAGTTTTGAGGAGACAATAATTTTTCTAGCAATTTGAAAAAATGGCTTTAACCTCTTAACTACGTTCTCTTTAAATATTTTAAAATAACCATTGAAGTCGTCCTGCTAAAAGTCACCACGGGAGAGTTAAGCTTTTTTCAGCCAAACACCCATTTTCTAGCCACATTTTCAATGAAGTCTCCCTCATAAAAGCCGCCCTTATATTTTTGGATGTGAGGGCGTGTGGCGACTAGTACTTACATCATTTGGTACAACTTACATGAGAAGACTTACATACACATAATTCTTAAATGAAGTGTCAACTTGGATGTGGGGCGACTTCATTTATAGGGCTATTTATGGATATAAGTCACGTTAGTGGACTTTCATATAAGTAGCTTGGAAGACTTTTAGTGGAGCGATTTTCATGGTTATTTTGAGAAATTCGGAAAGAATACGATTAGGATTAGGAGGCTAAAGTTATTTTTTCAAATGGCTAAAAAAATTATTTGATTATATGTCTATTTTCAGTTTTTTATAGGTGAAAATTGAAATGATATTTTCCTGAGATCTTTTGACAAGACAAAAAGGTTAAATATGTAATTTCAAAAAGAAGTTTGGTTGTTTAAAATTTTTTTGTCCGGAGATGATGAACCTTTACATGCTTTAATAATATATTTGCATTATTTTAGATTTATAGTGTAAAAAATAAGATACGATACAGTATAGTTACCTTATTTTGAAAACTTAAGAAATGATGAAAACTCAATCGTTGGGTCCTCTGAACTTTTAGAACTTTTATAATGATATAATTATTATATAGAAAAGAATCATGGAACATATATTAATGTTGGTTTAGATGGATAGGGCCTTGTATCTTGATGCAATCACTCTAAGGATTGATTTCTACGGCTAGCTTCGATGCTTTTGGAGTAAACTCTAATTTTGGTCCTCGTGGTTCAATGAAATCTTTGAAAGTGAGACCTAAGCTTTGATAACTCTAGAAATCGTCCCCGTAATTTTCATTTTTCTTTGAAAATGATCCATCTTTACTAAGTTCGTTAATTTTCTCACTTAGTGATAGTGGTATTTTTGTCCATTTAAGTTACTTTTCTTTTAACTAGCCTAACCCATTTAATTAACAAATCTATTTGATGATAACCATCAACAATGTATTCTTAACAAATTTTTTAAACTGAAAAACATACCGAAATTGTAGAGCTACTCATGCCTCCTCGTCCAATTTTCCTGCGAATGGTGACCATCATCCTCCTCATCAACACCTCCCTCTTTTCTGCCGCCATCTTCTTTCACATCGACATCTTCAGTTGCCTCCTCGATTCCATTCCAGATTTTGTTTGAAATTTTGAAGTTTGTTTCATATTTGAAGTTTGTTTTCGATTTTCTTCCAAATTGTGCTTGAACTTCTGAAGTTTGATTTCATTTTTGAAGTTTATTTATTTTGATTTTGATTTTGTTCTAGATTTCATTTGAAGTTTGTGAAGTTTGATTTCATTTTTTAAGCTCATTTTGATTTTGATTTTGTTCTAGATTTCATTTGAAGTTTGTAAAGTTTGATTTCATTTTTGAAGTTCCATTTCACTTCTGAACTTGGGTTTTCTTTTGGATTTCACAATTTTTCATTATTTGTTCGTTTCAAATGTTCTACTTTAGGTTGTTTCTGATTGTTCTTATGTCCCACAAGTTCATATTCTAGTTGTAGTTTATGTATATCGGATGAACAATGGGTAAAATGGTCATTCTTATCATTCAGACGTGTGATTCAGTAAAAAGAAAAGAAACAACAATAGATTTTTATCTACCAGACAAACTTATTCGTTCAAAACTTAATAGAAAATTTGGTAAATAATCTCTATTATCCCTTGACAGGCCGAAATGCATACCGATGTACCATCAACAGTTATCTTACTACATCATCTTTTGACCACATTTAGATGTAGAGCGGACGTAAAATAGAACCACTTCAAAATCCGCAAGATGTTCTTCCCTTCCTCCACGAAACAATTGTTAAAAAGGAGAGCGTCGTCTATATAAAATAAATGACTATAGTGCTGTTAGACTCTCCATAACTTTTATTATCTTTTTGTTTCTAGTCTCTAGCAAGAACCAGTGAATCGCCCCATGACTATGATGAACATGAATGGGGATAGCAAATGTCCTTGTCGAAGTCTTCTACAAAGTCGAAAGTCAGGCTTTGAAAACCCATTATCTACCGACGCATGCACTCAACGAAGGCAAGATGTCACCCATCTTCTTCATTTTGTGTAGCTAGCTCTATTCCACCATGTCGTAGACCTTCTCAAAATTGGCCCTGAAAAGTAGAGCTTGTTTATTGTTTTTTTAATCCCATAAAATGATTTCAGTAAGCTTTGCAAGCAAAAAAAAAAAGATTTACACATTTGGGAGTTAGACAAATGAAGGACAAGTTAATTGCATCCGTTTGGGATTCAACCGATATTAAAGTTGTGGTTACTCAGCGCGTTCCAAAAAAACTTTCAAGAATCCGAAGGATAAACCATCTGGCCCGGCTTATCAAGGATCTGACCACTTCCAACAACTTTTTAATCCGTTCCAATAAAATCAACATCCTATCCCAGATCACCGAGTTCCCAAAATATCTTCAAAAAAATGGGGTAGTTGTTGTTTGCTCGCATCTAAAATCCGATATTAAATTTTTTATTCTAAAAATACTTGATTTATAAATTTAAAAACAATTTAAAATCTAAAATCTAAAATCCGACAAAAAAAATTATTTGAAAACCGTGAGTGGACCAAGAGATATATAGCACGTTATAATCGTATTTCATTGAACTTTCCTAGCAAAAAGATATGATAATTCACAAGTGGCCATAAATACAAGAATCCCACTATAAAAATAATCCTCATAGCCATCATAATTTCCACACCAATTAAAGTCAAAACACCAATATGGCTTCTCTTACTTCTCCGACCACCGTCACCGCCGCCGGCGGCGGCATCACCATCACCACCGTCACCTCTTGGCCAATTCTTTCAAAGAAACCTTCACCCAAATCACCAATCCAAACCCATCGTTATAGAATCACTTGCAATGCTTCGGATTCCGATAACCGAAACCCGATCATGGAACCCCGTATCGCCCTCGACCGCCGGAACGTCCTTCTCGGTGGGGTTGTTGGAGCCGCCGTCAACTTGACGTCGGTTCCGTCCGGCGGGGCCGCACCGCTGGCCGCGCCGGACATTTCGAAATGCGGGAAGAATCCGCTTACGGGATTTAAAGCCGGGGCGGGAACTCCGGATTCGGACGACTGTTGTCCGCCGGACACGACCCGGATCGCGAACTTCGTGTTCCCGAAAGACGATGTCTTTCGGGTCCGACCGGCCGCGCATTTGCTAAGCCCGTCGTACATTGCTAAGTACAACTTAGCAATTAAGCGGATGAAAGAGCTTCCGGGGGACGATCCCCGGAACTTTTTGCAGCAAGCGCATATTCATTGCGCTTACTGCAACGGGGCCTACACTCAATCATCGAGTGGGTTCCCGGATATCGAGATTCAAATCCATAACTCGTGGCTGTTCTTTCCGTTTCACCGTTGGTATTTATACTTCTACGAGCGAATCTTGGGTAGTTTGATCGACGATCCGACCTTCGCGTTGCCGTTTTGGAATTGGGACACTCCCGCGGGAATGACAGTCCCAAGTTACTTCAACGATCCGAGTTCCGCCCTCTTTAACACCAAACGAAACCAAGATAACCTCACCGCGGTCGTCGATTTGGGATACAACGGAAAACCGTCCGCGATTTCGGACGTAGAAAAGGTGTCCAACAATCTCGCGATCATGTATCGCCAAGTTGTGACGAATGCCACCGACCGGACCCTCTTCTTCGGGGGCGAGTCTCGCGCGGGTGCCGAACCGGTCAATGGCGGTGGGTCCGTCGAACAAAGCCCGCACGTGCCCGTGCACCGGTGGATGGGCGACCCGCGCGAGGTAAACGGGGAGGACTTGGGCAACTTCTACTCGGCCGCTCGTGACGCGTTGTTCTACTGCCACCATTCCAACGTCGACCGAATGTGGTCGCTATGGAAGACGTTGAAAGGAAACCACACGGACCTCACGGACCCCGATTGGCTCAACGCCTCATTCGTGTTCTACGACGAGAAGAAAACCCTAGTTAGGGTTTATGTCAAAGACTGCTTGCTCACGTCCCGATTAGGGTACGACTACCAGCGGGTTGACGTGCCGTGGCTCAACAGCCGGCCCGTGCCGCGTTCCAAGGGATCGGGGATCGCGAAGCGGTCGATCGGGAAAGTTAAAAGGATTTCCGAGATCAAATTCCCGCTGAAGCTAAACAAGACGATTAGGGTTTTGGTTCCGCGGCCGAAGAGCTCAAGGAGTCAGAAGGAGAAGGAGGAAGAGCAAGAGGTTTTGGTGGTGGAAGGGATCGAGTACGATAGCGAGAAGTACGTGAAGTTCGATGTGTATGTGAACGATGAGGACGACGACGATACCACCCCGGCGCAGACCGAGTTCGCGGGTAGCTTTGCGCAATTGCCACATAAACACAAGGGGAAAATGAAGAGCAAGACCAGCTTTAAAGCTGGATTGACTGAGCTTTTGGAAGATTTGGAGGCTGATGATGATGAGACTATCTTGGTGAGCTTAACTCCAAGGTCTGGTGGTGGGAATGTCACCATTGAAGGCATCAAGATTATCTATGTTTGAGGGACACTTTACCATCACTCCAAATGCTGCTGGGCTACAAGCCGGTTGGCATTTTTCTTAATTAGTGATGTTAATCAAGGATTATGTGGAATTTTCTTATTTGTTCTAAAAAATTGTCATCGATCATCAGCAACTATTATATGATGGTCCTACATATATTTCGGGTATATCTCATTGGTGGATTTAAAAAACCTCATGAATTAATTACTTGGGTTACAGGTGTGGTTTTAAATGTATTGACTACATCTTTTGATGTATCCGGTTATTCCTTATCATGGGACCAAATTAGTTTATTTGGCAGTGAAAAGTGCAACAGTTGTACCTCAAGAAGCTATGACTGATTGTACTTGAAATTATTCATGGTAGACTTATTGCACGAAAGTTCGTTTCAAATAACAAAATCCTTGGAGTTGCTATTCTTATCTCCTCTTATCGTTTTTCCACTCACATTATATTCCATACCCGTTTATAGTGGAACCCATCAAAGGGATATAGACAGAAAATTTCAATTTCTTTAGACTTCTTTCGTTTAAAAATATTTAGTTCTTTACAATATTTTTCTAATATTTAAAACCATTATATATTAGTGTATGGTAATAATTTGGATATAATGTTATTTTATATATTTAAAATATAATATATATTTGCGCATATGGGTATCTCATTTAGCTTTCTTATATCTAGTTGGATTCTTGAAATATCTATGCACTTCATGTTGATTGGTCCATATAAATGTTCCTCAATCTCTGTCTTTTCTCTATGGATAAGATAAAACATTGGCGGACCTAGTGCGGTTGGTACGATCATACGTATTGTTGTATCATTTCTCTATTATAGTATAAAATTTTTAGACTCGTAAAAATTAATATCGCATTAACTTCTTATGTGTTAATGTGCCTATTTTAAATTATAATAATAACACACATTTTTTTTTGTTATAGTTGACTAGTTTCTTGTATTTTAAACATAACAAGATTTGAACTTGATATATTGTTACATTTGAAAAAAAAATAAAATAAACCAACCATCAAACCACCATTAAGTTTGAGAAAAGTATCTTTATATATATGTTGCATATGATCAAGTGGTGTCATGGTTTCAAAAAATTCTCGACCGTTATTGAGATAAAACATAATCGTCTTTTTTATCATTTTATTGTGAGGAGAAAAAACAGAGTTCAATTTAAAATACAATGATGGGGTAATGGGGTTTATTAAAAAAAGAGTAAATTACAATTTTGGTCCCTGTGGTTATTGCTTACTATCAAGTTTGGTCCCTATGTCAAACTAATTACAATTTTAGTCACTGTGGTTGACAATTTGTTTCAATTTTGGTCCCTCTGACTAAATTTAATTGGAAAGACTATTCAAATAAAGGTTATTTCGGTCATTTCAAATTTTCTTTTGTCTTTTACCTTCTCTTGTTTCATTAGATTATAAAGTGTAATTTTGTTCATTATGGTTTCTTTTTTGTCTTTCCTATATTTTTTATTTTTGTTTTTATATTTTTATTATATTAAACAATTAATATTAATCTTAACTAAGAATATGTATTTTATTTTATAAACTACACCAATAAAAAAATCTTATTAGTATCTTTATATTGAGTTAAAAAACAATTTTTTTTATTTTTTATATGATTTATCTCACACACATATAATATTAATAAATTAATTAATGATAACCTTAACTAAAATTTTGTATTTTATTTTTAAATTACACCATTAAAAAATATTGTTATCTATGTATTATTTAAGTATTGAGCATTTTTTTACACTTTATTACATATGCATAGTCGCATACACATAAATCTATCTATACTAAACTATTAAAATTTTAAGTGTAAAACAATGAAAATGTATGGTTATTAAAGGGTTATTTAATTTTCATTACGATAAATTTACATTTAAATTTTGAAAAAAATTTAATGATTTTATTATAAAGTATTTTTTTATTAAAAAACATTTACTGAAATAAAATTTTAAATGAAAATATTAATCAACATGGATAAATTTTAACTTTATATGGCACATAAATAAATAAATCAAAACAACACATTTATAAAATCATATAAAAACTAAAAAGAATGATTTTTAACTCAATATAAAGATACCAATAAGTTTTTTTTAATGGTGTAATTTATAAAATAAAATACATATTTTAATTAAAATTAACATTAATAAATTAATACAATAAAAGTATAAAATGAAAAATAAAAAATATAAGGAAGATAAAAAAACAAAAGGGCTAAAATTAATTGCAATTTACTTTATAATATAATGAAATAAGAGAAGGCATAAGATAAAAGAAATATTGAAATGACCAAAATACCCTTTATTCAACTTGCTTTTCTAATTAAATTTAGTCAGTAGGACCAAAAGTGAAACAAATTGTCAACCATAGTGATCAATAGGGGTGAGCACGGTTCGGTTCGGTTCGGTTTTTGGCCGGAACCGAACCGAAAACCGAGCCGTTTCGGTTTTCGGTTTTTTTCGGTTCGGTTTTCGGTTTTTCGGTTTTTTTCGGTTCTCGGTTCGGTTTTCGGTTTTTCGGTTTTTTTTTCGTTTTTCGGTTTTTTCTCCCGGTTTTCAATCTATAACTCTATGTTTCTTCCATTTTCCAACCGGTTGGTGAAACGGTTTGACTTTCGGTTTTCGGTTATCTTCTATATTTTCAACTATAAAAGTATAAAATAATAAAGGGTTAATTACATGAGTGTGTATCCAACTTGTCACGTTTTTTCATTGTATGTACCCAACTTTTAAACCTACCATTGTATGTACTGAACTTTTTAATTTTCTCATTGTATGTATCAGGTTTCCTGCTGAGCAGGTAACCGGTCACAATGCCACATAGGCTGCCACATAGATGCCACATAGGATGCCACATGGAATTTCATTGTATGTATCAAACTTTTACTAATTTTTTCATCTTCAACCTCCCTCCCACCACCACCACCACCACCACCACCACCACCACCACCACCACCACCACCACCACCACCATCAAACCACCAGCACCATCACCACCACACCACCACCAAACCACCACCACCAAACCACCACCACCACCACCACCCAACCACCACCACCACCACAGCCACCACCATCACACAGCCGCCACCACCACCACAGCCACCATCTCCACCACCACAACCACCATCTCCACCACCAAACCACCACCACCACCACCACCACAGCCACCACCACCACCACAGCCACCATCTCCACCACCACCATCACACAACCACCACCACCACCACAGCTACCATCTCCACCAACACCAACACCACAACCATCACCACCACCACCATCACCAAACCCACCACCAACACCAAACTACCGCCATCGCCAAGCAACCAAATCGTTAATTTCTCCCGAATGGCACAATCCGTTTCTCGATTCGGGTCAAGGGATCATCGACCAGCTCTTCAAAGCCGCCGGTTCGATCCAATCTCCGGCGATGTATGACCGTTCATACTCCGGCGATCGGGCTCCGGAGTTTAAATAGAAGATGAAGATGTGTGACCGTTCATACTCCGGCGATCGGGTTCTGGACGGCGATCGGGCTCCGGAGCGCGTGTTTTCCGGGCTCCGGCGACGGTTGTTGGGTGGCCAGCAACGGAGTGGTGGTGGTGCAAGATGTCTAAGAGAGGAAGCCTATGTGGTGGTGGTGGTGGTGGTGGTGGTTTGGTGGTGGTGGTGGTGGTGGTGGTGGTTTGGTTGTGGTGGTGGTGGTGGTGGTTTGGTGGTGGTGGTTTGGTGGTGGTGTGGTGGTGATGGTGGTGGTGGTGGTGGTTTGGTGGTGGTGATGGTGGTGGTGGTGGTGGGAGGGAGATTGAAGATGAAGAAATTAGTAAAAGTTTGATACATACAATGAGAAAATTAAAAAGTTCAAGAATATCCACATCAGATGCCACGTCACGCCACATCAGATGCCACGTCAATATAACTGGTGCCACGTCAGCCTCTTACCTGTTATAACAGGTTTGATACATACAATGAGAAAATTAAAAAGTTCAGTACATACAATGGTAGGTTTAAAAGTTGGGTACATACAATGAAAAAAACGTGACAAGTTGGATACACTCCCATGTAATTAACCCAATAATAAAATTAAGTAAGTTTACGAATCGTCAAAATATAAACAAGATGTTTCAGGCGTTAGGATTGCTTGTTTCGTGAAATATCAAGGGGAAATCGATAACATATATAGATATATATATAAGATGTTTGAACCTTCCCTATATATATATTATAAAATTTTAAAATAATATAATATTTTCGGTTCGGTTCGGTTTTTTTCGGTTCGGTTTTTGAGCCAAAACCGAAACCGAACCATTTGGTTTTTCGGTTCGGTTTTTCGGTTTTCGGTTTTTCGGTTTTTTTTTTCGGTTTTCGGTCCGGTTTTTGCTCACCCCTAGTGATCAAAATTGTAGTTAGTTTGATATAGGGACCAAACTTGATAGTGAGCAACAACCGCAGGGACCAAAATTGTAATTTACTCTAAAAAAATTTATATAAATATGTAGTTAGATAATGAGTCAATTTGGTTATCATTCGAATATTTTAAAATATGTTATTAATATTTTGAGTAAAATACATTTTTGGTTCCTGTGGTTTGACAAAAGTCTTGGTCCCTACAGTTTAAAAAATACACATTAGCCCCTGCAATATGCTATTTTGTCCGATTTTGGTCCCTCTGACTAACAACCGTTAAATGAAACCGTTAGTTTGGGGTTAATTTGATTTTTTTTCCATTTTTCTTGTTTTTAAGTTAAGAATAACCACAAGGACCAAAAGTGTAATTTACTCTATATATGATATACACACACAAACATTCTTCATCTTCATCTTCTTTACCATCCACCACCACACACCCACCACCCACTACCCACCACCAACGGTTCAACACCACCATCCACCACCACCACCACACACCCACCATTGTTGTCGCCGCCCACTACACACCACACACTGTCGTCGCCCGTTCCACACCACCCACCACTGCTGTCGCCGCCCACTCCACACCACACACCGCCGCCGCCGCCGCCCACTCCACATCACACACAGTCTCCGCCGCCCACTCCACACCATACACCGCTGCCGCCGCCCACTCTACACCACATACCGCCGCCGCCGCCGGCCACAACCACCTCCACCAACCTCCGCTGCAACCCTAACCCTAACACCTTCACCATCCGTGAACGCACGGTGCTCCACCTGTGGGGAGAGTTGGTTGCACCACCGCAGCCGGCACGACTTGCCGGACCTGCCGGGAATAGATTTTCCGATCAACGACCAGTTTCTAGGGCCGTGTTTATCGACTAGCTGTGTAAGCATCTCGTCTTCTTCTAGACTCCATGGACCTTTGATTCGATCCATAGATGTTGACGATGATGATGATGATTTCTTCGGATTACTGCAAGCCATAAACATAATGATGAATTTATCAGAGAATTAGATGGATGAAATTTGGGGAAATTTGGGGAAGAAATGATGGAAGTTACGGAAGGGGTAAATGTTGGGTTTTGGTGGTGGAAGGGATCGAGTACGATAGCGAGAAGTACGTGAAGTTCGATGTGTATGTGAACGATGAGGACGACGACGATACCACCCCGGCGCAGACCGAGTTCGCGGGTAGCTTTGCGCAATTGCCACATAAACACAAGGGGAAAATGAAGAGCAAGACCAGCTTTAAAGCTGGATTGACTGAGCTTTTGGAAGATTTGGAGGCTGATGATGATGAGACTATCTTGGTGAGCTTAACTCCAAGGTCTGGTGGTGGGAATGTCACCATTGAAGGCATCAAGATTATCTATGTTTGAGGGATACTTTACCACCACTCCAAATGCTGCTGGGCTACAAGCCTGTTGGCATTTTTCTTAATTAGTTATGTTAATTAAGGATTATGTGGAATTTTCTTATTTGTTCTAAAAAATTGTCATCGATCATCAGCAATTATTATATGATGGTCCTACATATATTTCGGGTATATCTCATTGGTGGATTTAAAAAACCTCATGAATTAATTACTTGGGTTAGAGGTGTGGTTTTAAATGTATTGACTACATCTTTTGATGTATCCGGTTATTCCTTATCATGGGACCAAATTAGTTATTTGGCAGTGAAAAGTGCAACAGGTGTACCTCAAGAAGCTATGACTGATTGTACTTGAAATTATTCATGGTAGACTTATCCCAGGAAAGTTCGTTTCAAATAACAAAATCCTTGGAGTTGCTATTCTTATCTCCTCTTATCGTTTTTCCACTCACATTATATTCCATACGCGTTTATAGTGGAACCCATCAAAGGGATATAGACAGAAAATTTCAATTTCTTTAAACTTCTTTCGTTTAAAATTTAGTTCTTTTCAATATTTTTCTAATAATTAAAACCATTATATATTAGTGTATGGTAATAATTTGGATATAATGTTATTTTATATATTTAAAATATAATATATATTTGCGCATATGGGTATCTCATTTAGCTTTTTTATATCTAGTTGGATTCTTGAAATATCTATGCACTTCATGTTGATTGGTCCATATAAATGTTCCTCAATCTCTGTCTTTTCTATGGATAAGATAAAACATCGGCGGACCTAGTGCGGTTGGTACGATCATACGTATTGTTGTATCATTTCTCTGTTATAGTGTAAAATATTTAGACTCGTAAAAATTAATATCGCATTAACTTATTATGTGTTAATGTGCCTATTTTAAATTATAATAATAACACACATTTTTTTTTGTTATAGTTGATTAGTTTCTTGTATTTTAAACATAACAAGATTTGAACTTGATATGTTGTTACATTTGAAAAAAAATAAAATAAACCAACCATCAAACCACCATTAAGTTTGAGAAAAGTATCTTTATATATATGTTGCATATGATCAAATGGTGTCATGGTTTCAAAAAATTCTCGACCGTTATTGAGATAAAACAAAATCGTCTTTTTTATCATTTTATTATGAGGAGAAAAAACAGAGTTCAATTTAAAATACAATGATGGGGTTTAGGGGTGCACACGGGTTGGGTTGATCGGGTTGAGGGCGTTTCGAGAATTCAACCCGATGTTATCGGTTTAAAACTTTTTCAACCCAACTCAACCCAAACAAAAGTTCAACCCAACCCAACCCAACCCGTTCGGGTTGATTGAGTTGATCGGGTTGGTCGGGTTATGTTTAAAGTTAGATAATAAATCTAAAAATGATGAATAATTAAAAGGTTAAAGACGATTTATGTAGTGTTTCCGGGTATTGCCGTACACAAAACTATTTTTCTTAATTTTCATGTGTATGTGTGCGTATATATGACTTAACACACACACATATACATATATAAGAGTTATAAAGAAATGGAGAATAGATTTAAAGTGTGTGTGTGTGTGTGTGTATATATATATATATATATAAAGAGGCTACGCAACGGTGTAATTATCTAATGTACATATTAATATGAGCTTAACAATCAAATAAATTAAAAAATATAAAGAAATATCGGGTTCATCGGTTGGTCGGGTTGGGTTGGGTTCGCATGATGCTAACTCGATATCAACCCAATACCTTCGGTTTGAAAAAAATTCAACCGATTAGACGTCGGGTTACTTCGGTTGATTTATTTTGCATCGGGTTGGGTTGGGTTGATCGGGTTTGTCGGGTTTTTGAACACCCCTAATGGGGTTTATTAAAAAAAGAGTAAATTACAATTTTGGTCCCTGTGGTTATTGCTTACTATCAAGTTTGGTCCCTATGTCAAACTAATTACAATTTTAGTCACTGTGGTTGAAAATTTGTTTCAATTTTGGTCCCTCTGACTAAATTTAATTGGAAAGACTATTCAAATAAAGGTTATTTCGGTCATTTCAAATTTTCTTTTGTCTTTTACCTTCTCTTGTTTCATTAGATTATAAAGTGTAATTTTGTTCATTATGGTTTCTTTTTTGTCTTTCCTATATTTTTTATTTTTGTTTTTATATTTTTATTATATTAAACAATTAATATTAATCTTAACTAAGAATATGTATTTTATTTTATAAACTACACCAATAAAAAAATCTTATTAGTATCTTTATATTGAGTTAAAAAACAAATTTTTTTAATTTTTATATGATTTATCTCACACACATATAATATTAATAAATTAATTAATGATAACCTTAAGTAAAAAATTGTATTTTATTTTTAAATTACACCATTAAAAAATATTGTTATCTATGTATTATTTAAGTATTGAGAATTTTTTTACACTTTATTACATACGCATAGTCGCATACACATAAATCTATCTTTACTAAACTATTAAAATTTTAAGTGTAAAACAATGAAAATGTATGGTTATTAAAGGGTTATTTAATTTTCATTACGATAAATTTACATTTAAATTTTAAAAAAAATTTAATGATTTTATTATAAAGTATTTTTTTATTAAAAAAACATTTACTGAAATAAAATTTTAAATGAAAATATTAATCAACATGGATAAATTTTAACTTTATATGGCACATAAATAAATAAATCAAAACAACACATTTATAAAATCATATAAAAACTAAAAAGAATGATTTTTAACTCAATATAAAGATACTAATAAGTTTTTGAGTGAATTACGGATTTGGTCCCTGTGGTTTGGTGGGTTTTACGGATTTGGTCCCTAAACTTCATTTATTACAGATATGGACTCGAGGTATGTCATTTTATAACAAATTGGTCCCTCCTTCTAACTGCCATCCATTCCCTCCGTTAGGCTTGAGGGCATTCTCGTCCTTTTCCATTTTTTGTCTTTATGCGAGGGACCAAAACCATAAAAACCACACAAACCACAGGGACCAAATCCGTAATTATTCCTGAAAAAATAAAAAAAAAACTTATTTTTCATACTTAAATTAATTAACTATTATATTTAGCATGCATAAATTATTATACTTTATGCTTAATATTATATTTAAACACCTTTTCTTTCAAATAAAAATACTACTACAAATATTTATTTATTTTACTTCGAATTTTTTAAAGTACTTAATTATTATATTTTGATATACATATATACATATATATATATATATATATTAATTACTATACTTTGAGTTGAGTTTAATATATAATATACTTTATTTCTAACAAAAGTATGTATTACGTACATATATACATATTTTTTTTCATGTATTGACATCAATTTTGGTATATTTATCTCATATTGTCTTTTTGGTATAATTTATTTTAGTTGATTTTTGTATACATTAGTAAACAATATTAGCTTACAGATTTTAGGTGCATTTTTTTCTCACAAATTTAAGATAACTTATATTTTTTTGGTGAAATAAATTACACAAAAAGCATAGTTATATTTTTCTCAAATAAATTACACAAAAACCACAATTATATTTTTCTCAAATAAATTACACAAAAAGCACAATTATATTTTTCTCAAATAAATTACACAAATAAATTACACAAAAAGCACAATATCGGCACAATAAATTACACAAAAATTACACAAAAAGCACAATATTAACTTACAGATTTTAAGTGCATTCTTTCTCACCAATTTAAGATAACTTATATTTTTTGGGTGAAATAAATTGCACAAAAAGCACAATTATATTTTTCTCAAAAAGCACAAGTTTAAGATAACTTATATTTTTCTCACAAATTGTGCTTCTTTTGTAATTTATTTCACCCGAAAAATATAAGTTATCTTAAATTTGTGAGAAAAAAATGCACCTAAAATCTGTAAGCTAATATTGTTTACTATAAGTCTATAATGTATACAAAAATCAACTGAAATAAATTATACCAAAAAGACAATATGAGAAAAATATACCAAAATTAATGTCAATACATGAAAAAAATATGTGTGTATATACGTAATACATATTTTTTTTAGAAATAAAATATATTATATATTAAACTCAACTTAAAGTATAGCAATATATATATGTATATATGTATATCAAAATATATTAATTAAGTACTTTAATAATTTCGAAGTAAAATAAATAAATATTTGTAGTAGTATTTTTATTTGAAAGAAAAGATGTCTAAATATAATATTAAGCATAAAGTATAATAATTAATGCATGCTAAAATATAATAGTTAATTAATTTAAGTATGAAAAATAAGTTTTTTTATTTTTCCAGGAATTATTACGGATTTGGTCCCTGTGGTTTGTGTGGTTTTTATGGTTTTGGTCCCTCACATAAAGACAAAAAATGGAAAAGGACGAGAATGCCCTCAAGCCTAACGGAGGGAATGGATGGCAGTTAGAAGGAGGGACCAATTCGTTATAAAATGACATACCTCGAGTCCATATCTGTAATAAATGAAGTTTAGGGACCAAATCCGTAAAACCCACCAAACCACAGGGACCAAATCCGTAATTCACTCTAAGTTTTTTTTAATGGTGTAATTTATAAAATAAAATACATATTTTTAATTAAGATTAACATTAATAAATTAATACAATAAAAATATAAAATGAAAAATAAAAAATATAAGGAAGACAAAAAAAAAAACAAAAGGGCTAAAATTAATTGCAATTTACTTTATAATATAATGAAATAAGAGAAGGCATAAGATAAAAGAAATATTGAAATGACCAAAATACCCTTATTCAACTTGCTTTTCTAATTAAATTTAGTCAGTGGGACCAAAAGTGAAACAAATTGTCAACCATAGTGATCAAAATTGTAGTTAGTTTGATATAGGGACCAAACTTGATAGTGAGCAACAACCACAGGGACCAAAATTGTAATTTACTCTTAAAAAATTTATATAAATATGTAGTTAGATAATGAGTCAATTTGGTTATCATTCGAATATTTTAAAATATGTTATTAATATTTGTTTATAATTATTAGTTAATTATAATAAAGCAAATCTTTTCTGATTAACAAAAGCACATTTATTTACAACGATTTAATTTGTAAAATAAATTAGGTAGGTAGATTAATTGTCAATGTCTTGATACAAAAGATTCAGGAGTTCGTAAGCTACTAATATGGAGTGTTTTAGAGTAGGTGTGCGGTGTGCACGGGTAAGGTTTGGGTTGGGAACTTCAGATATCTGAAATTGTTAGGGGAATATGGCACCTGAAGTAGGGGCGGAGCCAAGCTTGGCCAGGTGTAGCCCTGGCCCACCCTCAATTCTATTATTTTTTAGCGAGTCCTCACATTCCCAATAAAAGATGAGTTCACATTTGAGCTTTCCTATATATATATATATATATATATATATATAGGTTCAAATGTGAACTCAATTTAAGCTTTATTCACTCTGAATAACGCATGATATTCAGAGTGAATATTGTCACGTGGTTCGATTTTAGTGGTCTTCACGTTCACAATGAAAAATGAGTTTTCATTTGAACTTCTCTCCTTAAAAATGAGGACCACCCTAAACATAATTCCTGGCTCCGACCCTGACCCGAAGTCCGACCGAAATTTTCGGATATCCGGGATTTTCGGGTCAGGTTGGGTTTGGTTTGAGCCCAAAATATATGAAAATTCAGTTTCTTTATTTGAAGCCCAATAATCAATTTTTTAAGAACCATTAAGACATTGTGAGTCTATATCATTAAGCTACTAAGACATTGTGTCCATATATAAAAAATATTTTTCATAGAAGCCAACTAAATAAGCCATTAAGCCACCTAGCTAACCAATAAGCCAAAGCCCAAAAGCTACTCACTGTCTGTATCATTAAGCCAATTGAAATATAGAAATGAAACTAGAAATCAACCTTAAAATAAAAATAAAGATGCAAGAACCAAAAATTATTGTTGTGAATCCTATAAAATGACACTTTATTTTGGATATGTTGTGGATTCCAAATATAAGTGTATTATCAGACTAAGAATAAATTGTCATCGAAGATAGAGAGCATACATTCAAACACTCTCTTGAGTTTCTCTCTAAAAGGAGACTTCAATATTCAAGGTGTTAGCCCCTACTTTCAACCTACACACAAGGGTATATTTAAAACCCCCAAGTAAAAGTACACTTTTACCTTTACTAGTTGATAATCTTGAATATTAAAATATGGATCTAACACATGCACTAAAAAAACTTGTTACGATACCTAAAACCGTCTTATAAACTTATTGTAACACTTTTTTGAAATGGATGGAATGTTTTGGTGTTTGATCCTATAAACTAGTGTCCTATAAAACACTATATTATGAAGCTTTCTAATTTTAGGCGTCCGATAAACTCAAATTTGTCGTAGTGATATATAAATATATAAACAACTCATTAGAGCTAAGTTAGTCATTTTATCTATTCCGTCATGTCTAGTTCTGCCTTACGAAACACTAAACAATTGTTTTGTCTCGTTCTATTTTATCATGTCTTGTCATGTTCTATCATGTCTGGACACCAAACTCACCCTAAAGAATGTTGGTTCATGGCTTAAACTAGACCCACCTAACTCCGAAGGCTAAGTCAAACATGAAAAGACACTACCAAATACCAACTACCATACAAGGCTCAAACTTTACTATCAGGAAATGCATAAAACTAACTGCAAATGCATAAAGCGTTCATAAAACCATATAGCAAAGCCTCTTTAGGTCACAAACATCACAAACACAAGTCATAAAAACTACCATCGTTTAATTCGGGATAGTTTGTAGTTTTAAACTTGAGCTACTTCACTAACATGTACAACATTGTTGCACAACTCCAAATAGGAGAAACCAGCGAAAATAAGAGAAACTGAAAATGTCTCTTATACTGGATAGAACAATCCATCGACAATTTAGTTGGGTTGGGATGAGCGACCAGCTCGAGACCTCACCGGAGTCTTGGAAGGATTCACCCTAGTAAAAAAAGGGCAATACTTTTGAATAAAGGTAGCATTTCGATCTATAAACAATAACAAAATAGACTATAATGAAAGAAAAAGTGAAAATTTAGGTTAGAAGTGCAAATATTGAAATTTTAAAGTCTAAAAGTTGGAAGGTCTAAATGTCATGGTCCCTTGGTAGATTTTTTTTTTTCTTTTTTGAAAAGGTAAGTAGAATTAATTAACAACTAGCAAGCCGTTATTTTTGATACAGGTAGATGAGAGGCTTGCTTTACATATATAACCTATTTGGATTTATATCTGGTGGGACTTAGGATCAGGTGAGACCAAGCTGTTATCGTGAGACCGCGTGAGACCAATACTTAACGTATGAAACTTCACAAAAAAACACCGTGAATGTACATAAAACTCGAATATGCAGACCTAAAATTCACTTTCGATGCAAAAAAATATCGAAAGCGACCTAAAAAACGAAACCTTCACAGCTCAAGTTCTGTGAAGGTTACATATATATAATGCGAACCTTCACAAAAAAAACTGCTGTGAAGGTTTCGTTTTTTAACCTTTTTTTGGAGTTTTTTTTCGATGGTGTTTTTTTAGTATGTTTTAACGATGAATGTTCACTTTTTTTTACATTCACAAATGTTTTGATGTCAAGTTTCAAGTAAAATATGTTGGTCTCACCGGTCTCACCAAAAAAGTTTGGTCTCACCAGAACTTAACTCTATCTAGTGGCCTTAGAAATTTAGAATACTTAGGATTTTCATGACTTTTACCTTTATGTTTTTATAGTATAATTAATTGAGATTTGTACACAAGTTGAACTTGATATTTACGATTCTAAAAAAATCCTTTTGAAATGATGATTACTTTTTTCTTATTTATTGCATGCTAGTGGACCAACGCTGGACGACCGAAGTCATGATCAAACGCTAGCTAGGACGATGTCACGTGAAATACGAGAGTCATACTTGTTACGGTATAAGTTATATGTTAACTCTTGTACTAGCATGTATTATAGGAGTGACAAAAAAACCATGCCAATCGAAGTACGTGGATGGTACTTTAAGATTAGTATATCAGACGAGTTTACGTCTGTAATTAACTATACCGATTGTAACAGTTACGTATATGTAAAATGAATGGGTCCACATTACACGATTTAATCTTGTATCGTGTTTTTTTTATTGCATATTTTGGAACTATTTTATAAAAAACTTTAAAAGTGTTTTACATGTTTAATTAATTACCTGATTTGTTGCCTTCCCAACTTCTCTCCACAGCAACGTAGAGCCATAACTGCACTCTCAGCCTGCAAATCATGATCAACAAGAAAAGATTATTATGATCATTCTCCAAGCCCTATCTGTTTCAAACTAATATTTCATCAACATTAGAAAAGAATCCAAATAGGGTTTTTTGATATCGAAATCATCATCTTGTAAGCAGCAATTCCCTTTGTATTCGACAAAGATCTGAGACCGTCCAGATTTTCAACGATTACATGACTCGATCAAGTTCTTAAGAATACATGCATAATTAAGGGCTCCTAGAATGGGGAACTCGATCGGGACTCTAAAAGAATATAAGTGTTGTAGACTATACGTTATATGATTTTTATATGATTTAACTTTATAGGACCAAAACATATGTGTGTTCTATCTAAAGGTGTTGTTATAAGTTTATACGATGTTTTTGGACGTCTTAAAAAGCTTTTTTAGGATACTTTTGAAGCAAATTGTCCTCTTAGCCCTTTTGTAGGATACTATTTGAAAATTTGTCTTATAAATTAAACAAGTGGTCATATATATAAGACAATTTTTCAAACAGTATTGTCCGATAAAAAAAAGCTAATATGGCCATTTGTTTTCGGGTGTCCTAAAAAAATATTTAAAACAAAAGTGTCTTATAAACTAATTACAACTCTTTTAGCTAGATAGGACACACAAAAATGCGTTCCTATAAAGTAATCTATTAGGACAGTACTTTTGGCATCCTATTGTACTGCCTAGAGAGACCAGATAAAATTCATTTCAAACAAGTTATTACACTTGGCTCAAATTTGGAAATTGGAGATTAATGGGTGTCCACAGTTCATATATGTATGTTCAAGAATCTAGACATAATGATGATTTATGCATATGATTAATAGAGGTGTTCTCGTGTCTTCTTATTTAAAACATGTTCACTTGAATACGTTAAACGATTTTTAACCATAGAATGAATATGGAACAAGTACGCACGAGTTAATTAATTACTTACCATCACAAACTCAATAAACGCGATGCGTGTTGAATGAACTCGATCTCCCAAAAGCCTTAGGCGAGAAACCTCACCGCATTTGTTTTCAAAGAAAGCCTTTAGATCAGCTTGAGAAAACTGCATGATTTGGTACCACAATCAACAAAAAATCTTTTAACCATTTCAGAACTAAACAAAATCTCATTCAATAAGCCTTAATTAATTTGCTCATTAAGCAATTTGTGAACCAAAACTGCTAAGATGTCTTAATTGGCACAAAAAGATATCACATATAATATTCGTAATTAGGCATCCAAACCTGCTTGTCGATATTCGTACAGCAGATTGTCCTTGTACACTTCTCCTTCTCCTCTTCTGACTGAATTCCAATTACCCATTGATCAAAGAAATCATAAACCATCTTTGATTAATTATGAAAGTTGATGGCTAAATGTCATTAGTTCAACTGAATCGATACCTGGGGAAGAAGGGCCGGATTGACTGGATAGATTGCGGTTTTGGAAGGCATAACCCTTATTTTAGAGGATCCCACTGTTATCCCGGACAGACTGAGAGCTGCACGTGCAGAGCCTGCGCATATGAATAACGACAAGTACAAAAGCTCTCACAACTTTATACACAATAATTACATATAAGAGGATCGGTGTATAAAAGCCACAATGTCTAACTTACCCTCGTCTGAGAACTCAACAAACGCAAAGCGAAGAGCTGAAAATGGATCGCCACAAACCCGACAGTCGAGGACCTTTGTGATCACATGTATTTAACTCATAAAGGATGAGACTTTGCAGTAAGAAATTAAATTCTCTATGATTAAATTGCAAGTTAATTAATAAAGAACATGTGATATCAATTAACTTGTAACGAATAACGAAAACTTACTTGCCCACGGATGCTAAACAGGTCAGCAAGACGCTCCTCCCTGACCTGTAAAAAGTGACAAAAAATTTGTCAGAGATACCGTCCTCTTTCTAAAAAAGAAAGACAACATGGAAATGATCAACCAAATAACGTGCACATTAGGCTACCAATGACACTTAGGTATCATTTGTTTTTTAAGACGTCTGAAGTCTGATTTCACCTCTTAAAATTACAGAGGACGATAAGAAGTTTTCAGACATTTCCTTAAAAGTAAAACAAAGAGTCTTAAGTCATGCAAACCTCTTAATTTCAGACTTAAGAGGTTTTAAGGGGTATTTTTATATAAACTAACAGCCCCTTCTCACCTTATGATCAAGTTCTGAAATATATACGGTCCTTAGAGCACGATATCTATCTTCTCTTAGATCATCGAAAGATCTCAGCAACCTTCTTCTATCTTGGCTATAGGCATTCCTATACTGGCATAAAAAAATAGAATGGAACTTCAGAATTTTACAACAAATAATTAAGAGTGATATTTCATGTTGCGAAGAATCGGGCCATTTTAAAGCCAAAAGAATAATGCACAAAAACAGAAAATTTATTGGCGTAACGACAAACTTAATAAACGAAAACGACAAAAGATAACCTAAACAGCATAATTTTTGTGATGTTGTGTTCGTTATAATAGATATGGTTAATAACAATGAACAATTAAGGATCACTAGACAAGCTTCTTTTTGGATCTTTAGAAATATGGAGAGAGATGAGGTTAGATTAGGGATAATAAGTATTTACAATCTAAAACTTGAAAACACAATGAACAAGTATATGATCAGTCATATATACTGGAACATATATAATAATATAGAGCGAGAGACTTGGGATCATGTGAGACCAAATTGTTTTCGTGAGACCCGTGATAATAAGTTTTTACATTTGAAACTTCACCGGGAAGCACTGTGAAGGTAACCTTCAGAATGTTTTGGCTATAGGTGTGAAAGTTTTTACTTCACAATATTGTTTATCTGTGAAGTTTCAACTGTAACAATGTGTCTCACGGGTATCTCGAAAACATTGGTCTCACGTGAACTTAACCCTATATATTGATAAATAAACCTGTATGCATATCAAGATCAGATCACGACATCAACCAAGTATGAATCTCGAATATGCTGGTTTTTTGAAGCGGAAAAGTGATCCACAATTAATTTCACCGAATCTAAAATATATATGCAATGATCATATCACTTTCAAAAAATCGAAAAGGCCAAGATGTTAGTTTCACATATAGCCATGAAGTTCTAATTACTTGATTATCCAAACATCAAACACAGCTAGAAACAAATTTACAACATAAATCTCTTATCAGATCAAATTCCAAGTTAAATAATTTCTTGGGAAATCCTTGGCACATATATTGCATATATATAACCCATAAATCTGAAACTAGCTAGCTACAACAAAAACATTTCAGTTTTAATGAAAGACACAAGAAATAAAAAATTATCAATCAAGAAACAGTCTTTGTTGAGACAAAATGAATCAGATTAATTTGGTGATAACTTATGTGTGTCAACAGAAAAAACCCTATAAACGGAAGAGGATCAAACAACGATTACTCAATCAGAGAAAGCACAGAACTAAAGAAATCCATCAATATAAACCCAAAATTCAATTAGATAATTTATGAAACTAAGCGAAAACAAAGCAGAAGCTAGAAATATATATATATATATATAGGGGAAGGCAGAAGCATGTCAATTTAAGAAAAACGTGAGGAGCAATCTCAACCCCTTATCTCGCGGTTATGGTGGACGTGATCACGGAGGATGGATGCGATTCATGGGAGGGTAGTAGAGATTATTAAGGGGGGACCGGTCAAAGCTGCCTTTGTTGACCTGAGTGGCTGAGATTAGTTTATCACGTTTTCTTAAATTGATATGTTTCTCACTTGAACCTCCCTATATATATACATATATATACACACACGAAAGTTCGGCTATAAACTCAAAATTCATTGCGAACGTGAAAACAGCGGAGAGCGCATCACGTGGCATATTCACTCTGAATAATCATGTATTATTATTCATAGTGAATTACTGTTGTATATTCACTTTAAATAACATTGAACGATGTGTTATTCACTCATAATACATGATTATCCAAAATGAATATGTTACGCGTGGGTGCTCTCGCATGTCCTCATGTTCACAATCAAATTTGAGTTTCCATTTGAACTTTCCTCTCTCTCTCTCTATATATATATATATATATACATACATTGCGGCGGTCAGAAGTGTAGTTTCCTCCAATCTGATTCCCAAAAGAATTCCGATTGAGGACCATCTGGTTCTGACCAATATTCCTGATAGATTGAGCTGAAGGAACAAATTCTTCAGCCATAGGATTCAGCCCCAAAGAAGGAATCACATCAACAGATTTCTCAGCCATTGTTGTATCTACTTCACCACCGGCCGCCATGAACTCCAAACTGCACCACCTCAAAAAACCCACACAAAAAAAGCTCAAAATGGAATCAAAACCCTAAATTCTCAAAGAACTCCAAAAAGAAAATGGAATAAGTTTATCCAGAAAACAACTTACTGATGGATGATTGAAACAGTAAATAGAAGAGATGAAAGAATTGATGAAAATGGATTCTCTCTCACTTTACTAATACATTGATGAAAACAACCGATGAATTAATAGAAGCATCTAGAAAGAACAAAAGTCAACGGCAAAAGTTGATAATTTTAGGCTTAATTTAGAGAGAAATGGGGGATTTTTAAGCATTCTATCACAAGTTGTGTGAATATATCTCTAAGAACAACAGGTGGCATTGGATTTGGTAATTTTGCGTCACCCTTCTCGTTTTTTTCTTCCTAATTAACACTATATGCAATGCATGAACAAAGAAAGAATATATATATACACTATTATGCATGAACAAATAAAGAATATATATAGAGAGAGAGAAAAAAAAATTTAACCATTTGAACATGAGGACGAATCTCAGTAACTCATCCGGTTAATAAAAGCGGCTTTGAATGCTCCCCCCTTTAATAATCTCTACCTTCTCATGAATCGTGTCAATCCTCCATGATCGTGTCCACCGTAACCGAAAATGTGTGTATGAGATTCGTTCTCATGTTAACAATCAAAATTGAGTTCACATTTGAACCTGACCCTATATATATAGTATTATGTTCAAATGAGAAGTGCTAAAAAAATGAGAAGTAGATAAGTGATCTCCACCATTCATCCGGTCAATAAAGGTTGTTTTGACCTAGTCCCCTCATTTAATAATCTCTACCCTCCCCTGAATCGCGTCAATCCACTACAAGAAAAATGGGATTTAGTGAGGAAAAGTTTTAGTGAGGACAAACTTTCCTCACAATAAGTCACTAAAAGACAAAAAAAACTAGTCTAGCGGGTAGAATATTTTGACTTAGCCTATTGTGAGGACATGTCCTTTATCTACGTGTTTTCATTTTAACTTTCGATTTTTCTTTCCCCACAAAAATTACAACAGTTACTTTTATTGACTTTTTTTCTTTGACTCTTATTACTAGAGGACACGTCCTCACCATAGGTTATCACGAAAACTATTTCTCTTGACTTTTTTCCTTTGACCAAGTTCACACTAAAAAAATATAGGTTTTCAAAATTTTAATTTCTTATATAAATAAAATAACCTATTCAAAAGATTAATAAAATGAGGAGTAACTTTAAGAAAGGACATGTCCTCACCCTAGATTTTTTTCATTTCCCCCCAGCCCCTAACTCAAATTCCCACCAAATAAAATACATATTTTGAAATTTTGATTTTCCCACTAATACCTAATTAAATGGCGGGTTACTTGTAGTAAGGACACGTCCTCACTATACGGTTTTTTCTTTTATTTTTCTTTTTTAGTTCCATAAATTAATTTATATTAAATATTGATTAGTTATTAGATTTTATATATGTTTATTTTATATGCTATTTTATACTAAATATGCATTAATAAAAAAATAAAATATTCTTTTTATTAGTTTTAAATTATGTTTATAATTAGGATTGGAATTTGCTCAATACATTACGTTAGTATTTATCGTTGTTAATCATCAACTACTTTTTGGGTGATATTTGACATTATTCTATAAAGTTTTTTAAATTAAGGCGCGCACATCTTTTAGTTGGGTTTATTGGGCCTAATTTGGTCCAATCATGCTTTATTGGACTTTAGTTGGGTTTATTGGGCTTTAATTGGGTTTATTGACCTAATTCGGACCAATGATGCTTTATTGGGATTTATGTGGGTTTATTGGGCATAGTTCGGTCCAAGCATGTTTTATTGGGCCTTAGTTGGGTTTATTGGGCCTAATTTGGTCGAAGCATGCTTTGTTGGGCCTTAGTTGGGTTTATTGGGCCTATTTTGGTCGAAACATGCTTTATTGGGCTCTAGGTAGGCTTATTGGGCCTAATTCGGTCCAAGTATGCTTTATTGGGCTATAGATGGGCTTATTGGGCCTAATTCGGTCTAAGCAGGCTTTATTGGGATTTAGTTGGGTTTATTGGGCCTAATTCGGTCCAAGTGGGCCTTATTGGGCCTAATTCGATTCAAGGGGGCCTTATTGGGCCTAATTCGATCCAAGTGGGCCTTATTGGGCCTAATTTAATCCAAGTGAGCTTTCTTTGATATATTTGTGTTGCAATAGAGTAGGTTTGTAAATTAATCGAACAAACATGTACGTAGCAAACCCCAATGGTCCAAGCATGTTAGTGTTCGTTTTTTAAGTTTAAAAGAACACGGATGCTTAACCGAACAAAATATCATGTAACAATAGAGCATATTTGCACACAAATGCTTAACTTGTCTTCCTAGCCAACATAGTTCATGATTAAGGGTCCCTACACTGTATGAAAGCCTAGTACAATCTATTAAGCAGTAATTAGGTTCATTGGGTTGTATTAAACTTTATTGGACTTTTGTTGAGCTTACCCGACCTTATTTGGTGTTATTTGGATCTAGTCGATGTTACATTCATTAAGAATCATAAGAACTTGTTATGTTGTAATACATCTCACTATCGATCATTCACAACATCCAACGCATGTAGGTCAATTCATTATACTATACGTATGTAAACGACCCAAACGCTTGACAACACAACTCATTAATAAGGGACACTACAACCCACGAAGCCCTACATACCATTAAGCTGTAATCGGGTTCATTAGGGTTGTATTCACCTTGATTGTACTTTACTTGAGTTTACTATGTTTTATTCGGTTTTACTGGATCTTACTTTAGTTAATGTGCTTTAGTTAGGTTTATTAGGCCTAAGTCGGTCCAAGTATGATTTATTGGGATTTAGTTGGGTTTATTGGACCTAAGTTGGTTCAAGTATGGTTTATTGGGCTTTAATTAGGTTTATTGCGCCTAATTGAGCTTTGATCGATCGACTTAGGATTTAATCGATCTAATTGGGCTTGAATTGATCTAATTGAGCTTTAATCTCACTTACCGATAAACGCTTATCTTTTACAATAATATATATAAAATTTATTTGTTATTATTTAAATTAATATATTTATTATTTAAAAGCTATTATTAATAAAAATTTAAACATAACAATTTATTTTCAAGATTTCACAAAAACTTCTTTTCTCCTTATTTTAATTTTCGTTTCCCTCTCTTCTCCTCATTTTACCTCCAGCCCCCAAATCCAAACCCTGATGCATGCGTCTCCTCCAATCGACCTCCGCCAGACCACCACTAACGAAGACGCCGGTCACCAACCGACCGACGAGCGCCTACTCTCACCGGCGACGGCCTGGTCTCCATCATCACCACCAGTCGCAGCTCCGCTACCACCACCAGCCGCCGTCTCCACCATCACCACCAGCCGCACCGTCACCGTCTGAATCACCGTCACCATCTCCTGCGGCCGGTGCAAGTTTTGGTGAGTGATTTACTTTTTGCAATCTGAAAAGGATGAAGATGTTGATTTTTTTTAGTTGCAGTCTGATTTTTTAGTTGCAATGGAGAAGATGAGGGCATTTTGGGAATAATAAAAGATCAACATTCTATCTGAACGAAAATGGTAACTTGTTCTTCGATTATGTTTTCCTTCAAGTAAACGGCCCCTTAGTTTCTCGCCAAGTTTATTTGATTTCAAAATGAAACTATCTGGGATCTTGTCGCTACTCGGTCTTTACTTATAAAAAAGACATTTTAAAAGCAATAACGCACTACATTATTTTACCATGGTAATAGCACAAGCACTCTATTTCCAACTTACAAAGACACAATGATATGAGCCAATTGTTAAAAGATGAAGAAAGCCATGTTCAAAAAATTTTAAATATACGTGACTCATAAATCAATATAGTGGCAGTTTTAAAAGAAAATGTCAAAGTGAATGTTGCTAATGGGATCAAGCAAACTACTTCTCAAATAAAGTACAATTAATGTTATCATATTACTTACAAGAAACCTTACATTACCTTGTCATATGTTTGGTTTATCTCTTTATCATTTGAACACATGTTACATAGGATGGTACGAAGAACAAATCTGCCTGTGCTTGCTTATGCGTATGGAACCTTGATTTCAGTAGAAGCTTGTGTATACCTATGATTCACATCATTGTCATAAGAGAAGAAATTAGCATAACCTTTAAAGAAAAACATAAAGTAGGGAAATTAAGATCATTTACATTGCAGAGAAGTATAGCGTCACACGAAATTGGAAATGTTAGAGAAGTTGTATGAGTTGCTTTTAAATTCATATGATTTGGAATAATCAACTATGATCAGGAGATAGAGCTAACCAACGATTGAAACCCTTTCACACATAAAGTACTTACGAGTAATCATCACATTTAGAAATTTGTAGGATGGAGAATGTTTTATTTTCAGCAGCTGTACTAATTTGGTCCCATTTGCTTAGTTACACAAGTTAATGATACTCAAATGCGTGGATTTTACGTCTGTGTGCTTTAACCTCTATGTTCTTCAGTGACCTGAAACTAGGGCAGAGAAAGCTTTTATTCTTGGTTTTAATAGGAGTTTACCAGTTTTTATGTCTCTTTTATATCTTCGGTTTCTCTAGCATCAACTTGATGTTTACTCAATGCTTTTTTGTTTCTTTAACAGACAACTGAGTTCTCTCTCTGACATAGTTGAAGAATCGACGTACTCACACTCAAGAAGCAACACCCTTGGGCTTTGACTCTTGGGCAAGAGTTCTGGTTATGCCCCACAGATATGTTTCTTTCACCTCACCCTTGGAGATTAATTTAGCTTACCAATAATACTCTTGGTCAGGAATAAGTATTTTGTTGTTGCAGGGTGAGTATGGAATTGATCGGGTCATGTACTCTCCCTTGCATGTATCAGGTTTCCAATCATCTTTTAAGTTACCTGTGAGCTTTGCATATGTGATTCCTGTCTAATATAGGTTTTTATGCTTTTAGCTTGCACAAGGTGGCACTCTTGTAGGGGCACAATTAGATTCAAAGAAAGGGTATTTATGCTAATTTATTTGTTTAATTTAACATGCTTTTGTTTCCATCCCCGAGTCATATGAGCTGTTGTGATGATCTTAATCCGTTATGTTCTTTATGTGAGAAGCTGAGAACCTTTTACCCCAGAATACATGTAACCTTATAGCAGCTGTACATGAAAAGATGCCCTGCAACTCTTCTTAGTTCTCTCTTTTCCTTTTTTAATTCTTAATCATAGTAATTCTTTTAATTTTATCCAGATTAATTTTTCATGTGATTAGGATATCAAATATTACATCCATCTGCCACAAGAAACATCATCCCATTATCGTATATAACTTCTAATGTCATTAGTTCAGGTAAAGATGCAATATACTTGAGCAAAGGTTCAGTTTTATAGTAAGTTTACGGTACAACGCTTCTTGAACTACCTTTCCTGAAATCTATCCTACAAAATTCACAATGTGCTATATATCAGTCACAACCACCTTATCAATTACCTGCCGTTCTCTATGTGCGTATATTTATGGCTATCATCATCACATAACACCACCTGGATAGTTGAGCATCGAGCAACGGAGCCTTCAGTGGTTTTTTAACATTATAGTTATCATGGTGGCATAGAAGAATTTGCCTGTCTATATGTACATCATTCAGAATACTATTTGGTTGGTCATCTAAATTAATCTTTTGGCCTTCCAATGGTCTTGGTGAACTTCTTCTTCCCAAGAATGAACCTGATATATCTCTTTTTGCCCCTTGGTTTGGTTGGTAAAAGCATACCGAGATATGTGAGCATTTGCACTCAGATTATCAGCAACACATGTTTACATGTTTTCATCGGCTAATAAAATCACATTAACCTTACAGGCAATTGAAACCATGTCTCACACACGAGCACGTCTTCTACATTTCTTCCCACTCGACGTTCCATTATGACCGTCCATTTTCAAAATTGAGTAGATCGAGTGGTTGATTTTTGCCCAAACGGTGCTCTCATCTGGCAACACATGTTCCTTCTTCCCCTTGACGATCAGTTTCCTACCTTCTTTCTCATAAATCTAAGCCTTACCGATTCTGTCAAAAAGATTATTGCTGAATATTTGTTTGTTCTAAATTCCAAAGTTCGTTAGCAATACATAGATGTTTATAAAGGGTAGTGAGAGAATTATCATCTCTGTTGTCCATCACTATAAGAATTTAACAAAGTTGTGTTTATAAGATGCCTAAAATAAGTCTTCTAACATGATGTTTATAGGACCTAAAAAAGATAAGACCAAATGAAAAAACATGCTATCTTAAAGTGTTAAAAGAAGTTTATAGCTTATATACTTTTGCACTTGTTCATTAGTTTCGCAATAAAATCTTCTGAGCATATCCCGGTTTCTTGTTAATTCGAGTACAACTTGAAATCTTTAAGTCTTATCTTATTTTTATAGACGATGTTAAATCTTCATTGTTTTTGCATGATCCACACTTTTGTAATTTATATAAGCTGAAAGAAATCTACAATTGAATAGGAACAAATGTTGGCATTAAAAGAGGCCCAAGTCGATCTTCTCAACCCAATGACCGAGGAGCAAATCATGGAACAAGTGTTGGGAAAGCATCATGGGCACAAGTGAGGACGCGGACAAGCTATACGTCGTACCGATTATGAAGAACGTTCGTACATGCAAGTTGAGGTTGATAGGATGATGGCCAAGCCAAATTCGCGATCAGAGTCTAAATTCAACGCTCTCCTACGCTGTTTGAAAGCTAACAACATCAAACTTGAATATAGCGAAGAAGAAGACGGCGACGAGGGTTGAAGAGTAGGTGTTTCTAGTATGGAACTTTGTTATGTGTTAAATATTACTACTTTGACACTTGTTTTTTGTGACTCTAGGATGTTATTGATGATCTTTTGGTTATATCGATGATTTTTTGGTTATATTGATGATTTTTTGGTTATATTGTATGGAATTTGGAACTGTCAAAAACAGGTAAAAATAGCCCATTTCGAAATAAATAGATATTGTGAGGACATGTCCTCACTGTAGGTAAATACACTTTTGTTTATTAAAAATTCATATTGCGAAGACATGTCCTCACTATAGGTAAATGTATTCTTTTTAATACAATAATCTCTGGTGACGACATTTCCTCACAATAGCAAAATAAAATTATTCTCACCATAGGCATTCTAATTACTATAATTAGGTAATTATTTCAATTAGGCATAATTATATTAAATTAGCTATGGTGAGGACATATGCTCACTATAGGTGATTATATTCTAATTATTATAATTAGTTATAGCGAGGACATGTCCTTCCGATAAAGAATAGTAATTTCATTTCCATTTAATTTATAGCAGATGAATGTCCTCACCGTAGAAGCCAAATGGTCCTCACTAGTTACTTTTAGAGTCGGGCGTGTAGCGAGGAAACTAAGGTGAGGACATGTCCTCACTATAGAGCTTTAGTGAGGACATTTTGACATTTGGTGAGGACTTTTGCTTCTCACTAAAGCCCATTTTTCTTGTAGTGATCCCCCGTGATCGCGTCCACCATAATCGGTCAAAGCTATCTTTATTGACCGAATGAGTGCTGAAGATCACTTCTCTATTTTGTATTTTTTTAGCACTTCTCATTTGAACCTTTCTCTATATAATATATATATATATATATATATAGAGAGAGAGAGAGAGAGAGAGAGAGAAAGAAGTGTGTTGAAAATGCATTGAAGTGAGAATCTTGGAAAGAAGATCAGTTTGAGATAATGATGAGATAAGAAGGGTGAAATAATAAATAATTTAATGGAAATAATGAAATAATATTAAGTAAATTTATGAACCCTAATGAATTGAATTGAAATATTGTATTGAAATATTGAATTTAAAATTAATGATTAATAATAAATAAATCATAAATTTGAATTGAAATATTGTAGCACATATTTTAACTTGTTTCTCTTTGAAACTATACAATAGCATTGAAAAAAACTTTAATATTTTACTCTAAAAGGGATTCTTGTATTGCTTTCTAAGGCCATTCGCAACGGCAGCGGCACCAAGTCGGTACCGACGGTAACATCGTCATGGATGGACGGTAAGGCCGGTAGGGAAGGGCTGCGGCATGGCCTTACCGGTCTCTCTCCCACCCCACCCCACCCCACCTTTCTTTCTATCTCTCTCTTCTTTCTTTCTCTTCTTTTCTTTTTCTTTTATTTTTTTAATTATTTATTTAGAGGGTATAGAATTGGTATGGTTAAGGATGGTATCGTATGGTGTTGGTAAAGCTGATGTAGCGCTGAGGTGACACGAGTATGAGGGGTACCGTTAAAGATGGTCTGATATTTAAAGCCAAAAAAAATTCAAAATGGAGGATTAACTATAATTCGATGGAAAAGAGTGAAATGATTTTATTACACATATTTTTCTCTAAATGAGATTGAATTATTAGAATATCCTATAAAAATAATTAAAATGTATAAAATGATAAAATTATATAATTTTTAATAATATGAAATCTTTAAAACAAAAAATTCGTTGCTATTAAATTAATTACTTACAGATTTTACTTCTGTGGTAGATTTCCACACCAAAAAATCAATATATATTATATTTAGAATTTAGAGTCTTTAAAAATATACCCATCCATAGCTTGACCATCCGTTTGCTATAAAATATATTAAACAGGTTTTATTTCTATTTTGCTATAAAATAATATATTTCTTTCACAAGTTCATTCCAATTTTATTCTCATTTGACTTCCTTCGTCATGCAATAAAAAAATTAACTTTTACTTTTAATTTGTTTCAAGTTAATAATTATATATTTACCGTATAATTAATAAGATCTTCCATATGGGCCATCGTAAAAAATTAATTAAATTTGAGAAGAAAAATTAGCTAACAAGTAACAACACTTGATATATAAAACGATAGCACAAAGGCAATCAAACTTTAAAGAATTTCCGGAAAACATATCTTTATAAAAATCACTAAAATCATATAATTCTTCAAAAAAAAAAAAAAACTTAATTAAGAGAAAATTTGCACGGATAATACTGTTCAAGAATATTTTTTTTAAAGCATAATCGACTTTTTATTCTACCAAAGTTTATGATGAAAATTCTTTAGATATGGACATATGGTTGCTCATTAATTTTTAGAATATGGAGAAAACTTAAGACATTTAATTTCTTTCTAAACAATTATTTGTATTATCTTTATGTACTATATGATCACGTCAACTTAAGTTTTTTTTTTTCCCTTAAATACCTTATTGTGACGATAGCCATTTAAGAGCATTTACAAAATTTTAAAATATAAAAAATGAAAAAAAATAAAATTTGTTCTTTATTTTCTTCCTATTTTAGAGAATCTGTAGCAATGCTTTAACATGATAACATTTATCGATTTCTAGTATTAAGAGATTCTTTTTTTATCAAATATAACCACAAGGATGTGGCGTACTGGTTAACGCATGTAGGGGAAATGGCTAGTTAACCCTTCTACCCCATGTTTGAATCCATGCGCTTCCAAATTGTGGCCACGGGGTTTAACTCAAGGCAGCATGCTTTAGCTGTCGGTGAGGCTTGCTAGGATTAGTCGGGGCAAAACTTCGAATACCCTTAAAAAAAAAATTTGTTGCTTAGCTTCAAAGTAATTTACACAAATTTGTGGTTGTTTTCTTGATTTTGTTGAAGATGAACATAAGAAGATGAGGAAATAGAAAACCAAATCAAGAATCCAAAAATGTAAAACTCATGGAGGAGGAAATCTAAAAAACATATAAAGAAGTGGACAATAGTAGTCGAAGTTGGTTAAACTTCAGAAAATGATGGAAGGGGGAAAATTACACTCACATGAGAGGGGCATTGTTTGGTGAACCCAAAGTAGGTTATTAGCTAGCTTATTTTTTGTATACGTGTTTGGATTGACAAAAAGTAACTTGTAAGCTAGCTTTTTGATAACTACTTGGAGGTAGCTTTTTGGACTTGGAGTTTTTTGTAGTTTTTTCTAATTATACCCTTATTAATTTTAAATATTATATCTCAAAATATACTTCTTTTGGTTATTTACATACCCATAAGCTGATTTTTGTCAAACATAATTTATTTATAAGCTAGCTTATCAGTAACAGCTAGCTTATCAGCTACTAACTAGCTTATCAATTAGCAGCTAACTTATCAACTAGTTTGCCAAACATAGCAATCAAACATGAACAATATAGTAAAAGGACCATGTCAAAACAAAGTGCAACACATAAGGATCCAAAATGTAATTAAATGAAATTTTGGGACTGCCTTAATAACTTTCTACAACCTACAAGGACCAAATTTATAATTTTACTCATTTAAGAAGTAGTTATAATTTAAATTAAATTACATTTTTAGTCCTTGATGTTTGGTGATTATAATATATTTGGTCCCTACAATTTAAAAATTACACTTTAAAAAATATGGTATGCAATTTTGACCAGATTTGGTCCCTACCTCTAACAACCATTAGATAGATCTGTTAAATTTGGGGTAACTTAGTCTTTCTTTATTTTTATCTAATTTTTTGTTTTAAAAATAAACACATGGACTAAATTTGTATTTTATTCAAGAGATATGTATGTATATGTTATGTATTTAAATAAAACTTAGGACGAATGACCACAACCAACACCATCATCGTCGACCAAACCTCACTTTGGTGGACCCCACTCATTTATCGTCTCTAACAAAACACTGCTCTTTCGTCTTCTCCGGCAAAATGTGTTATAATCATCAAACCATAAGAACCAAAAGTGTAATTTACTCTACAATTTGTATTGATCTTCAATTTTTGTCCCCAAAGGTTTTGTAAATTATTAGAAGAGACATAAATTTCAACAACTCAATATTTCATTTCAAATATATAAAATTTGCTTTGAAAATGGGACTTGGTCATTTAACTCCATTAAAAATGTTCGTCAAAAAGCCAAGAGTAAAATCTTCCAACCATGTTTTCTTCTTTGTTTCACTTTTTCTGTTTTTCCTTATTTTATAAAAAAAAACCATCAAATTGTATGTGCCAACTGTAAATTATGTAAAAACAATCTCCCCCCCCCCCCCCCCCCCACCCTATCAATACACCCTCCCCACTTTTTATCTCACTCAGACACACTTAAGTCTCTTAGCTTGCACCATTTGACTCCCACGGTCCCACCTCCCTCCTTTCACACTCCCTAATGACTCTTACCGGCAACCTAAGACACCATCTCTAATGATACTGCCATCGAGAACTTGCAACTACATTTCCATCATCTAGATATCTTCATCGGCATGGCATACCATCAAGACCCACACAAATGGACATCTCAAATCCTTGTGTGATCTCTTTCCAGAATTACACATTATTTTATAGCAAACTGCAAATGGGAAAGAACTAAAGTTAGTGGACCTATGGAGTAAAAAGAAGATGAACGTGAGTAAGATAGTAAAACGGATGGAAAAAAACCCATCTCCCTACAAGATCAATGGTTTAAAGTTATAAAAAATCATTTCCATGTGCTGGAAAAAATTTGATTGTTTTCCAGTGGAGTTTTTCTATTATGTTTTACCATCCACTGCCATCAAAATGAAAAGTATATTTGAGTGTACCTTGAGGGCTTCGTCATATGACAATGTGTCTTTTTTTGGTGTTATAACACACACACATACATATATACATATATGTATATATACAATTTTTAATGTAAATTGTAATATACAAAATATAGAAAGTTGGTTCCTCTAATTTGAGGGTTTTTAGTAGACATTTTTTACAGTCGCGACGCGAAAAATTTTAGCAGGAAAACGTCACGCTCTTTTTTTGTGGGAAAGAAATTAATAAAAAACAAAAATCAATTAGCGGCGTCGCGTGTTGCCGCAAAAAACCAAGCGTTGAAAGTCAAAGACAGCCTCTTTTTTTTGTTTTTTAGTGACCTTTTTGCGACATATTTAAGTCGCCGCAAAAAGGTATTTTTCTTGTAGTGTTAGAAACAAAATTCATACCTAAAAGATGGAAACTTGACTTACTAAAGTTCAGGTTCCATTTTTAAATAGCTCACTAAACGTCACGGACCAAAATTGAAGTTTACTCTATAGTTTATATGAAAAAAGTCATGTTTAATACAAATTGTAGTAAGTTGAATCGTGTTGGTAACTAGGATTTTGATACTATACTTATGAAAAGAAATTATTTTCGTTTTTGTAGTTATTATAGAGACTTCTATGACCTTATTGATGACTTAAATCTCTGAAAGTATCTTTCGCTTTCTTTTAATTCATGATGGGATTTAAAATATCATAGAACCAAAACTTGTGGTTTTGAATTTTTGTTCGACATATGAGATGATCATATGAGTTTTGAGTGGTGTACGTGGCGCAGTGCAGTCAAATTAAACCACATGTGCAATTTGAACATTTTTTTAAACTGCAAACACCTCAACTACAAAAAAAAAATCACAGATTTAGTACTAGTCAATTTATACTTAAATAAAATGCATGTGTATAAACTGCAAAATGGCAGTATAAAGTTTTATAGTCTCCATACTTCAATGAAAACAAAATTTCATAGTTCTTCCCCCATTGTGGAAATTAAAGTGACAATGATGAATTGAAATATATCTCATGGACAAACTGAGTACCTAAATTTCCATGTCAAAAGTGATAATGGTCATGTCTCACTTTCAAAACAAAATTCATACATAAATGATGGAAACTTTAACTTATTAAAGTTCAGGTTTCATTTTTAAAGAGTTCATAAAACCTCACGAACCAAAATTTATATGAAAAAATCATGTTTAATACAAGTGGTAGTAAATTGAATCGTGTTGGCAACTAGGTCGATTTGGTTACTATACTTATGAAAAGAAATTATCTTCGTTTCTATAGTCATTTTAGAGTCTTCTATGACCTCATTGGTGATTTAAATCTCTGAAAGCAACTTTCATTGTCTTTTAATTCATGACGGGATTTATAATATCCTGGAACCAAAACTTGTGGTTTTGAATATTTGTTTGACATATGAGATGATCATACGACTTTTCAAGGGGTATACACGGTGCAGTGCAGGCAAATAAAACCACATATGCAATTTAAACACTTTTTTCTAGATTACAGTTATCTCAACTGAAAAACAACCTAATCGCAAATCAATACGATTCAATTTATAGTGAAGTAAAATGCATATGTATGAATTGCAAAGTGACAGTATACAATTTTATTCTTCATACTTTATTCAAAACGAAATTTCATAGTCCGTCCTCTATTGTAGAAATTGACTATGATGAATTGAAATGTCTCATCGGCAAATTGAGCACCTAACTTTCCAAAGTCAAAAAGAGAAAACCTTAATTAACTATTTCTGTCTTTAATAAAAATGATTTAATGCACTTGTAAATTACAAAATAAAGAAGTCATAACGGATCTATGGTTACAACAGTTTGAAGAATTTGTTGGGAAAAAATCATTTGTAAAAGTGCAATTTTCTATGATTTAAAATTTTTGGTTTGATATTGCTATTTTTTTTATGATTAACAATTTATTATTATATTGATTGCTATGGTTTAAAATTTGTTATTGTTTTGGTTTCGTTGTACTTAAAATTTGAGGATGAAAAATAGCACTAAAGTGTAAATCATATCAACGAAAATCACAATTTCTAAACAGTCTAGACAAAAATCAAAATTACTACAGTAATCTTAATTTACTCTTTATATTATGTTAACTATTTAGCACGCTTCTGTTGAACAAAATTTTGTATCCACCTCTAAGTACTTGGGCTAATATTTATTAGTTATCCCACTATAAGAAAATTGAGTTTATTTGACGCCTTCAAAAGCATCCTAATAAACCACTTGATAGGACTTAATTTATAGAAAACCAAAAAATTATATGTCGTATCTAAAGACATTGTAATAGGTTTATAAGACGTTTTTGAACGCCATAGCAAATTTTTGGGACATTTTTATAAGAAACCATCGTAGGTACTATTTTGTGGGATATTATTTGAAAAATGTCCTGAAAATTTGATTTATAGGACACTTTCTCAAAAGTTTGCAACTAATCCAAAGAAAGACTTATATAGAAATTAAATTGTTAAATGGAATTCATTCCGTACGGAATTGGAATACACGCATGCATACATACATACAGACATACATATAATTATAATGGTGACTGGTTATTCTCTATGTTTGGTTTTCATGAAAAGATATAAAATTCATATTGAATTCCTTTGCAATTTTATGTTCGAATAATATAGTGTTCTAGTGTAACAAATTGTTTTACATGAATGCAAAACGGGATTTTTAAGGTATTTATAAGCCTCATCTTTATAACTTTTATAATAGATTTAACTTAGACTCAAAGTTATGAAGTCAACAAGTTACTGTGAATTTATAGGGGATGTTGTAGATGACATGCCTTGTATTTTTAATACGAGGGGGTTGTTTGATCAATCAAACAAATCTTTATTGAGTTTTTTAGTATTAAATGACTAAATGTTACCTTTTAATGGTTGAATAAGGTATAAAGTCACTAAGAATATTACTTTAAAGGTTCAATTCACATATCTATTCAAATGAATTACAACACTACAATTCTACAAACATATTTTGAAAATTCGAAGCATTCCAGAAGTTTGCAACCCTTTTTCTTAAAAAGTTGAACTTTCAAATATTGAAAATACCATGTTATAAAAAATGTTCTATACTAAATAATTTGAAGTAAATAAAATAAATGAAAAGTAAATTACACTTTCGGTCCTTAGGGTTGTCCCTTGGTATCAAGTCTCATCCTTAAATTGAAATAAAATACATTTCTTGTCATGTTGCCACTATGTTATACTATTTAGTCATAGTGATTGCTACTTTGATACAGTTTCGGACTTTCGGTGCTATGATTAACTTTTTTTAAAGAGTTAGTTAACTCGTAGTCATTTTAATACTTTTACGGTTTACTTTTTTTGTCTTTTTATAAAGCAGCAAAGCAATATCATTGATAATGAAATAGTACATATGTAGCTAGTCACAACAAACCATCTTAATATAGTAACTCAAGATATAAGACTAGATATCCAAACTCTAGTACTAAAAACAGCAACAAAAGATTCCGACCACTCATACTTCCTGTGTCTACCTTGAATTTTCCGGGATTTTCTTCGTTAACATGTTTAACTGTCAACCTTCTTCAAAATAATCCTGTCCAAACTTACAAACATAACAAGTTCCTTCCACTTTCTTAGCCAAAGGATTCAACTGACCGAAAACCTGATCCTCAAGTATCATTGAAATTCGATGTCTTTCCAGAAGTTCTTCTTCCACACCCAAAGGTCGATTAACCGCTGGACTTTAAAGATCAATCTATACCAGCTTCTTGAACAATTAACTTCATAGCAACTAACCGTATATATACTTAATGCGTCATGTTATGCTCCCCATTTAACAGCTTGAAACAAGATTACAACAGAAAGTCAGATAAAAAGACCCAACCCAAACCTCCCATCTTTCCCATACGATACATAATTTGATATAATCAAAACTGTGGGTCAAGTAATACGTTATCAAAGAAAAAAAATATTGCGGTACCCATCCTTGTGACTCCTGGATAATTGCAACCAGCAACCCTGCTCAGATAGGAAAACTCCCTACCTATGCTCACCGATCTCATCTAAGAGGGTAAAACAACGTGTACGTGTGTGTGCATCAAGTGTCCACTGTATGATTCCTAGGTATTAAAACAGAAAACACTATCATGAGAATATGTATTAAAACAGAAAACAAGATCATGTCTTTTCTATTTTACGTAGTTAGAACTTTCTTTTGTATTTGTCATTAATATACTTCTCGACCTCGACTCTTTCTTCATGCGATGACATCCCACACCCTCCTTTTCCTTTTGCAAGAACTAAATTCAGAATCTAACTTAAATCTAGTAAAAGTTAAAATCCTGCTTAAAATCAAATCCCAAATGAAATTTGAAAATGGCAAAACTAAATCTAACCCTAGATCAAAAGGTCAAAAACAAAATCATGGATCAATTTAAATCAATTGGATTGGAATCATGTCAATTACAAATCACAAAACAAGATCTTCTATAATTAAACAACAATTTCTCACTAACCGAATACCACCGCACTGCATACAACTCAACAAAAAAGCTCAAAAAGCCGTAAAAACGATGTGGTGTTTGTTGATGGTGTGGTGGTTCAAATCTTAGGGATGTTCGATAACAGCCTTTTTTAATCTTGACCTTTAATCGTAACTTCACCATGAAAGAAAGGATTTGGCACTCCCTGGAGTTTCAATAGTCGCGAGTCAAAAGATTTTAACCAAAAGGGTGAGATATATTTACATCGTTAGAAATGAATTACAGTCTTACGAAACAAGGGTCGGTCGCATGGGTTGATTATAGTTGGATTTTACACGACGCTAACTGTGTTGGAGGTAGGTAACGATGATAAACATTAAGTAAGTAATGGGATAAGGAGTTACCAACGATAAAAGACATATATAAATGAGGAAAAAAGTCCTTAAGAACCATAGCTACAGTTTTTACTCTAACGTAAACACACTTTAACTTAACAGACCTTGTTGTCACAAGTTAATCAGATAAACCGTAATAACCATCCGAATTTTCGGACAAAATTTGTCTCTTTCTATCAACCCAAGGGACCAAAACCATAATTTCCTCAAAACAAAAACATACTTCAGGGGAAAGATAGTTACATCTCTATCCATCCAACACGTGTCCTTTTTCAACGTCTTTTTATGTATCACCTTCAACCCACCACACTATTTATACCTCCACCCTCCCCCACCAATCTCCACCACCCCCCAAAATCAACCATGGCTTCTTCCCCTTCTACTTACCCAAACCCCAAACGGGTCGACCCGAAACCCACATTTTCACCACCCCATAAACCCCAATTCCGCCCTTCTTCCCTCAATTTCCCCAAAACCCCCAAATCCAAACCCATCAAATCCGCAATCCAATCGCATTCCGTCCTCGGATTCCCGAATCAATCTCGTGTAGAATCACCATCTTCTCTTTCTCCGGTTTCGCGAAACTGGAACGTGTTGCAGAAAATGGCGGCAATTGCGTTGGACGCCGTCGAAAACGGGCTAACGGCGCGCGAAAAGCGACGCGCATTGCCGAAAACGGTGGACCCGGACGTCCAACTCGCCGGAAACTTCTCTCCGGTGCCGGAGCAGTCTGTCCGGGAGAATTTACAGGTGGCCGGGAAAATCCCGGATCGAATTAACGGGGTTTACTTGAGAAACGGGGCGAACCCGTTATTCGAGCCGACTTCCGGCCACCATTTGTTCGACGGTGACGGAATGATCTCCGCCGTGAAGCTTGAAAATGGAGCGGCAAGCTATGCTTGCCGCTTCACGGAGACTCAGCGGCTAGTCCAGGAACGAGCCGCTGGGAAGCCGGTTTTCCCGAAGGCAATCGGGGAGCTCCACGGCCATTCCGGTGTGGCTCGGCTTTTGCTCTTCTACGCCCGCAGCTTGGTCGGCTTGGTCGACCGTAGCCGCGGCATTGGCGTGGCTAACGCCGGGTTGGTTTACTTCAACAACCGGCTGTTAGCCATGTCCGAGGATGATTTACCGTACCACGTGCGTGTCACGTGCGACGGAGATTTAAAAACCGTTGGCCGTTACACCTTCGATAACCAGTTAAAATCCACCATGATAGCCCACCCGAAACTCGACCCGGTTTCGGGTGAGCTGTTTGCGTTAAGCTACGACGTCGTTCGGAAGCCGTATTTGAAGTATTTTCGGTTTTCGCGGGACGGAGTTAAGTCCGATGACGTGGCGATCGATTTGGGGGAGCCGACGATGGTTCACGATTTCGCGATCACGGAGAATTTCGTGGTGGTCCCCGACCACCAGGTGGTTTTCCGGCTGCCGGAGATGATCACCGGCGGGTCGCCGGTGATCTACGACAAGAAGAAAGTATCGCGGTTTGGGGTTTTGGACAAATACGCGAAAAACGGGTCGGGTATAAAGTGGGTCGAGGTTCCGGATTGTTTTTGTTTTCATTTATGGAATGCGTGGGAGGAACCGGAATCGAACGAGGTCGTCGTGATCGGATCGTGTATGACTCCGGCGGACTCGATTTTCAACGAATGTGGTGAGGAATTGAAGAGCGTTTTATCGGAAATCCGATTGAATTTGGAAACGGGCGAATCAAGTCGCCGGGCGATAATCGCGCCAGAAAACGACGTCAATTTGGAGGCCGGAATGGTGAATAAAAACCTTCTCGGCCGGAAATCGAGGTATGCGTACCTTGCGATTGCGGAGCCGTGGCCGA
Source organism: Centaurea solstitialis (assembly GCA_030169165.1). Taxonomy (NCBI): domain Eukaryota; kingdom Viridiplantae; phylum Streptophyta; class Magnoliopsida; order Asterales; family Asteraceae; genus Centaurea; species Centaurea solstitialis. Next base: position 28,178,232 of record CM058043.1, on the reverse strand, counting down.
AGGTTTCGGGTTTCGCAAAGGTCGACCTTTCCTCCGGAGAAATTAAAAAATTCATCTATGGCGAGTCGAAGTACGGCGGCGAACCGTTGTTTCTTCCAGGGGATTCGGGTTGTGAGGACGAGGACGACGGTCACATACTGGCATTCGTTCACGACGAGGAGAGATGGGAATCGGAGCTCCAGATCGTGAATGCGAAGACGTTGGAATTGGAAGCGACGGCGAAGCTGCCGTCGAGAGTTCCGTACGGTTTCCACGGGACGTTTATTAGCTCCGATGACCTGAAAACACAGGCTCAATCGTAGTATAAAACGATTTGAAATTGCTTATAACTTATCAGCTTCCTGGAAAAGCAATAAGCGGTCTTTTTCCATTTTAGTTCCCTCCATCAGGAGGGGTACAAAACGACGTAGTTTAAGTGTAGCAGTTGTAAATAGTGAAACTTAGGTAGTGGTTAACAGTTAATCTGTCATTAGTTGTAATTGAAATTGTGAATTGTGATATATATAATAAATTAATACGAGTTTAAAAAGTGTTTAGTAATTCAAAAAACATGAGTTTGTATTATAACTAATTCATGTATAAATAGTTATATATTATGCCATTCATTGAAAAAAAAAAGTTATATCTTACGAGAATGCGAGATTTAACATGATTTCACTTTGATGTTGGTTCTTTTCGATTTAAGTAACGCAACTTCACGAAATCGTGTTTGAAGTACCTTTTCTTATACTAATAATCGCACGGTTGTTTCTAAACATCACATACAACTTCACTAATCGATATAGAAGGCTATTGGTCCAAACACCATGGTTAAGAAGACAAAAGAAGTTTGTTTGTGTGTTTATCAAAGATTGGGATGTGTATCGGATGGGTTCCAGTGGGCAAATCAAAAATCCGATCAGGTTTCGGGTATGAAATCAGACTTTGAATTTTGGTTGTCGGATTTCTTCGAGTTCAAGTTGGTCAGGTTAAGTATAGTCGTAATGCAAATATATACATATACATCCATAGACTTAGGTTCAGCTGAGACCAAGCTGTTTCCGTGAGACTGGTGAGACCAACACTTTTTACAAGAAACTTCACAGCAAAATATTGTGAAGATGTAAAGGTTAAACAAAATCGAATATTCCTCATAAAAACACAATAAATGTTACGTTCACGGTATATTTTGATGTGCATACCGAGAGCCTAAAAAGAAAACCTACATGTTATAAAAAAAACACATGACAAAATCATAAAACCCTTAGGTTGTGTTCGGTACAGAGAAAATAATTGGAAATGGAAATGGGGTGGAGAATTGGAATTAATCTCTTGTTTGGTATCATCAAAGAACTGAAACAGAGAAATGATGGCTCATGTTGCCCGACGGCAATATCGAGAGCCAACTCTCGACGGCTACTCTCGTTGTCAGAGATGCACAGGTCGTTGGTAGTCGTTGCCAACGCTGGTGGTCGTCGAAGGTCGACGCCGTCGAAGGTGGTCGTCGGGTTTGAAATTTAACAACATCAGACACCAACTCTCTTCATTTCTCCTAAAAATGGAGAGAACTGCAATTCTCTACCTTTACACTACATTGAATTCTCAGATAATTCCATTTCTCCGCTCAAAATGATGTCAATTCTTTCAAACAAGTGATTCATATCCATTTCTATTTTTACTTCCAAATCTCTATACTAAACAGCCTCTTATAATTCATTTAATAAATTAATCTATTTCAAAAAAAATAATATAAAAACTAAGTTGAAAGAGGAATGTATGACCAGTTTCTTTTGACTATGATTGCATAGTGACGTAGAAGAAATTACGTGCCACGTGGTCCACAGAAGCAGGGATATGCTCGTATTCTACTTCAACATTTCCTCGTTCTTTGCCGCCGCATTTTTTATTATATTATATTATATTGTCTGGGGTGGGTACAAATATGAACCATTTTTTGGTTGTAAACGTGAGAACAGCCGAGAGCGTGACATGTGACGAATGACTAGGCGCCACGGAAGGTCTACGGTGGATGACTAGACACGATTCATGGGAGGACATTGAATTAAAGGGGGGGGACCACACTCAAAGCCGCCTTTATTGACTAGTCTCCGCCACGCAGGGGCGGATTTAAGTTAGAGTTTGGGGGGTCAGCTGACCCCCATAAAATTTCCAAATAAATTGTTCCGTATATGATGAATTTTGTATTTTATTAGCATATATTATATTTTGACACTAAAATATTTTTGACTTGACCCTCTATTTTAACTTATTCCTACTTAAGACTCTTTAAGTTGACCAATAATTAACCACTGACCCTAGATATCAAATGTGTTTAAATCCTTTACTGATTTACACAAGCTTATTAAACAAGAGCATTGTTAGCATTTTATAAATAAAAAAGCCTATAAAACTTAGGGTTGTTTATGAAATGCTTATCGGATAAGTTGTTAACGATAAGAATCACCGATATCATTCACCTTATGGGGGTAATATCACCGACCATTAAAATGAATTGATGGTAAGCATTTATAATCAGGTAAACGTTTACTAGGTAAGAGTCATCACTCCCATTTACTGAGTAAGAGTCACGATTCTTGTCTTCCCTCTTACCGGGTAAGATTTTCGGTTTTATAGCTATGTTGATGATTCTCGATATTACAATACTCAAACTCCAACATCATTCACCTTATGGGGGTAATATCACCGACCATCAAAATGAATTGATGATAAGCATTTATATAATCAGGTAAACCTTTATTAGGTAAGAGTCATCACTCCCATTTACTGAGAGACTCACGATTCTTGTCTTCCCTCTTACCGGGTAAGATTTTCGGTTTTATAGTTGTGTTGATGATTCTCGATATTACAATACTCAAACTCCGACCCCCATTGTAGGAATCTCTAGATCCGCCTCTACCGCCACGTGTTGCGCTCTCGGCTATCCTCACGTTCACAACCAAAAAGTAGTTCACATTTGAACTTTCCTCTATATTGTCTTATATTTATTTATTTTTTATAAAAACTTACTTCACTAGTATTTTATTTTTTAATTATATTGTCTTCTAATCGTTTTTTCCTATTAGACAAAGTATATTTCTTTCTACATTTGTAACTTACTCTATCTTTTTATCCATTTTATCATTTGACAAGTGTTAAAATTTAAGAATAATATGAAGAAAAAAAATGAACGCATTACAAATGTCAAATGATTAAATGAATAGAAGGATGGATAGTTTAAAAAGGTAGAAAAAAATATAATTTTCTATTTTTCTGTTTTACACCAATGTCATTATCTTCGTAATTTTTAAGTATGTAACTATGGATCAAGCTAAAAAGCTTTAAAAAATTAAATATGGTTCATTTCTCTTTAAACTGAAAAATAATTACTGATCCAGGTCCATAATTGCAAACCCGGATATTCCTAAAAATATTTCAGAAAGTTTGATTTTTTGGCCTACGCTCATATTACATAAACATTGTGACATTAAACGGTTAAGGAGACTTGTTTTATTGAGTATTTTGACTAGTTGAATCAATTTCTCTTTTTTTTATCATATAAGTTTGCAGGTCTGACATTTTATTATAATTGAACGATGAAAGTTGAGTATCATTCTTTCTTATCATTTAAAGATTTTTTTTAAGAATTAATATACCCTTACAAACTTATATATATATATATATATATATGTGTGTGTGTGTGAAATTCTTCCTTATTTCATTCATATTCTTCTTTATAAGAGTAAGGAAAAGGTATAAATCCAAATAGTGTGAGTGAAAATAAAGTAAAAGATATGCATAGGATGTGAGCAAAGGAAGGAATACATTTTTTTTTTTTCATAAACCTCAAAAAGTAAAATAATAAAGAATCATAGATCGTACATTTTTAAGAGAATCTATGAGTATGGTTTTAAGTTATAAGCCTCTTTCTGAAAACCTCAAAAAACAAAAATTGTGGATACTAAAATAAATAATAAATTTAGATGCAAAGTTTTATGGAAGTTTTTAATATCGTCTTTTTTCCTTTTAATTAGCAAACCGGCTCCTATAGACTATAATGTGTTTTTATTTTTGAGATATATATAATAAATTACTATTATGATATTTTTTAAATAAAGTTATTCATAATGTACTATTTATAAAATTTTACTGATGAATTAACTAGAACCAGATATATTTTACTAATTGTCATGAATAAAAATGAATTTGGCCTTTCAAACCATCAGAGGGTCCATATTTCATATGTCATAAGATCTTGTGATGATATATAAAAGATTAAAATGTTGACTGGTTTAGTTGCAACAACAAATAACAACTATGAATCTAATAATTGAGGTCTATACCGAATATTTTCTAGAAATAATTGAAGGTTCCATACTATATATAGAAAAATAGATACGTGTAGCCATAGATATTCAAGCTATTGATCTTGAAGGTATCATGACCACGAGCATAGATCTTCATCTACCCCACAACTCAACTAAAACTTTTATTCTCCGGTTTTTTATTATTTCTGAAAACTAGGTGTGTGTGTGTGTGTATATATATATATATATATGTCACAAATACCAAGATATCAAAATATGTCGACTAAATGAATTAGATAACAGTAACAGATCAAAAAGGGTGTAGATCAAATGGGTTAGGTTTTATATAAATTTTGAATAAAAGTCTCTAGAGTCTAATATATTATCATTTATCCAACAACGGGTCATTTTTTGTATAACCAATCGACTTTTTTCAGTTTTAATATATTCTTTTATATTTATACACTCGATTCATGAGATAAATACAACTTAAATGACATTTTCTTTAAGTAAATGGGTTGGAGTTGTCACTAAAAAATATATAAGGGTCTTGAATTCAATTTTGAAGGATATGAATAATTATGTTATGAAGAAACATTTTACCCGATTCGGATATATGTGATGATGGATTTTTGACTTTATGGACTAAAATGAGTAAAATACGATTATATGATTTAAATGTACTAACATTATCATATTTTGATTACATATTTAAATAAATTTATTGATCAATTAAGTATCCATATCTTCAAAATTATATCAGTCATGGTTGTTCTAATCTATATAATTATATTTATTAATATCTTTAGTGAAAAGGATACATAAAGGTTCGGTCTCTAGAAAACCTTAATCTAGTATAGATGGGGATAACTCGGTTATGTGAAGGCCCTTTCCATTGCAAGGTGGGAATAAGGAAGGATCAATCATGGTTATGCCCTTATTCTTGAGGTCAAAAAATTGGATTGTTTGGGATCAATGGTTTCAACCACACAATCCAATATACGATGGGAAGGGCTAATGATGCCAAGGTCAGTCCAATGCAATGTTGGGAGGCTCAATCACGCCAAAGCCTGATTTTGGTTATGCCTGAGCATCAATGTCAAAACCTTGGACTGATTTGGAGTCGATGGTCCCAATTTGATGAGCTTACTATTTTTTATTTGTTAATAACTATTAATATAGCTAATTTTATTTACATTACAGTTTAGTGTTTCCAGTTGTTTTCAACTAAAACCAAAAGTTAAAAAAATCATAGTTGTAATTTAGTATCTGCTTCAACCTAGCTCAATCCCACAACTGATTTTATTTTGTACAAACTTGCTCCTATCCATTATCAACTAAGCTACACGTCATTGGCTCCACAAGTGATTTATGCATTAATGATAATGCAACTAATTATGATAAAGGCTCAAATTTTATTAATGTCAAAATAAGGTTAAGTCATGCATTAAAAATACTAAAAGTATGTTTTATTGTTAATATATAAGAGCATGAGAATTTAGAGAATATATATATATATATAAGAGACGGGACCCAGAATTTGAATTAGCTATACGTCATTGGCTCTTCAATAAAAGTGTTGTCTGGGTCCTCTCCCTTTCCCAAAGGCGGTTGTTCGATTCTTGTCTCCTCCGGTTGAGTGAAACTTGTAGGCTCTAAAAGAATCCCCATTGGATACCCTGACGAAGAATCCTGATCCTTTGCATGGATGTAATCTTTATCGATTTCATCTTCGTCTTCCTTGAGCTCCCCCTCGTCCTCTAAGTCCAATAATTCATCGTCGTTGCTGTTGTCGAAATCCTCTTCTGTACACAACTCCAGGTTTTCTTTAACATATATCTTTGGAAACTTTCACCTTGGTGATTGAGGAGCATTTGGCATGCAACCATTTGGGCCACTTGCTATTTAATCTACGACCACCGCAACAACATCATCTTGAGACCAAAAAAATCCATATCCACAAAGTTTCTTTTCGTGGACTAGCAAGTTCGTATCTTTCAATGGGTCTTGAGAAGAGTAAAGAAATTTTCAACCCTTTTGGAGTCTTGGGTCGATATACCAAGCCTTTTGGATTTCATTGCATACCCTGTTTTCGATTGTGTTTTGTTAGTTTTTTGTTTCGGTTTGCATGTGTTAGGCTGTTTTTCTTTTCCTTCTCCTCCTCCCTAATTATGCATATCGTAGTTTCTCTTGGAGTGAGGTCGTCTAGATTGTTTCTCGTTTTCCAACATTTCTATATAGTTCTTAAACAAAATTTTGAGTATAAATTAGTTGGTAGTATAAATTAGTCGTTAGGAATGCATTTATAACTTATAGTTTATTATTGGATTTGGGAAGCTAGGCAACATAGGTGACAAAAATATAGACACTGAGGCTGGGACCCACGGGAATGATGACGTGGCTCTGTATCACCTGCTACTGCTTAGTCACTACATACGTGTCAATCTTTGATTGAGTATTCCTTTTCCAACTCAGCACCTGCCATGACGCCTACGTCATTGTGTACCTCACCCACATGAACGCCAACTATTTCTTAATTTCTTTTACCACAAAATCCAATATTTTAACAAATTAATAGAAACATATTTAAATATTTTATATTATTTAAAAAATAAAGTTAAGTACTAATTTAATATGTATGTTTTTATCTCTTCTAGAAAAAAGGTGAGAATCTAAAAACTGAGAACGTTACACAAGCAATTTTTTGAACATTAAGATAATCACCCAACTTCAACAATATAGAATATACAAGTTTTTAGAATATTGTTGAACCAAGCTCATATAAATCAAAAATCTAATTTTAATAAAATAATATGTAAAATAAAAAAACATCTATGAATTCTTCATGTCCAAGATTGATTTCTTGAAGAAACCAATACGTTAAAAGAAATTTCATAATTTTGAAAGAGCTGAAATGAAATATTATCAGGTTTAATCACATATTTGATTGATAGAGATTGAAATGGAGTTTGCTAAAATAGGTTGTACTCTATTTATTTGATTTATATTTTTTGAATTGAAATGAAATGTTTGTAAATGATCAAAATATTTTTTTTTAAAAATTGAAAACCATACTCATAACATTTTTTTGGATTAAAAATCGTTTTCGTAAAAGAGATAAGATCATAAGGACAAATTTTGTATATGTATATTTCTCAATTTCCTAACTATTCACCGGACATGAGAAGCAAATGATTAGTGATCTACTTCCAGAATAAATCGAAGATTTTCTTGAGAATCCTTCAAGATTCCTTCGTTTTTTTTTTGTCTAATTCAAATACATATAAAATAGCTTTAAGTCAAATCAGATGGATTCGTTGTAGATAGAGACACTAATGTTTTGTGTTGTTGACGAATAAGAACCACAAAACCAAGATATGTTTGAGGCCAATCATTTTCCAACCTGTTTCAATCCAAATTCTTTTATACTGAATATCCAAGATTTTTTATTTAAAGTTATTTAGAAAAAACAGGGTCTCCAATTCTCCATGTTTGTATACATGTTAATAATTGCAATTTTAATTAGGGCATATACATGTAAATCTTGTTAAAAGAATGTTATTAAACTATTTATTGTAAAGATTTGGTCTTAAAATCTTCACAAACTGTACATTTGACTTTCAAAGTATAGTGATGCGTCAATTAAATTTTAGCCAAACGACTTTATGGTACTATGGCTAGAGTTTTTGTAAAGATTCGATATTAGAAATTTGAATAGATAACCATTTGATACACATGCATCAACTTTTTCAATGTTGTCTTTGTTGGTCTTTTGTTTTATGTAGTATGCATGTATCAGTACGATCTCCGAAAATTTGGCACCACTTATCATTGGTCGATTGTTCCATCTTATCCTTATAGTTATCTCGATCTATAGGTGATTATCGTTGCATATCCGTTTTGGATTTCATGTACTTTGAGGGGTTAAAAGTCTTAACTTATAACAACTAGAGTACTATTTTATCCTCTTTTCCATGTATGTATAGAAACACACTCAAACTTAGGTATGTAGACTGCACCTTATATAACAACCGTCTAAAAGTTAGAAACCGTGAAAACTAGTTTCATGTACACTCGTTAAAACAAAACCCGTGAAAGACAACCAAAACCATCCAATGAGTTCAATTTTAAGTTATGATTCATATTGATTTACATGTTCTGTTCTTGCATGTGGGTATGAGTGTGTTTCATGTATATATGTATTTTGTGTTTTGTTCACAATGTATGAGCATTGCATGTTCACATGTGTTATTTACTTAAATGTATGCATTATTAAAAACATTGTATGAGTTTACAAGAACCCTTCAAGTTTTCATTCTTATCGTATTACTATTTTTAAACAACAAACAACCATAATTACCAACAAAAAACCAAAGAAACAAAATTGCGAACCAACCACAACAAACAACCATGAAATAACATATCGAACAGGACTCAAAACAGAAGAGAGACTGCCGAAAAACAGACCAAACAAGGGACAACACAAGACAAGACAACCTTAGCTTGCAAGGCACAAACTAAATAACTAATAGTAACCTACATCTTGCACCGATCCCAAGCGCAAACCTGCAAAAAATGCAACCATGAACCCACCGAAGCAGCTTAGACTTCAACGAATTTGATGGGTCAACAAGCCACTCCTTCCATCGCACCAATGGCTGTTTTAGGCCTTCTATTGATCCGTTCAAAGACTTTTCTTTGAAATTCATAGAAAATGTCTAATAATTTGCATTTATCCGACTTGAAAAACGACCTTATTTCTTTAAGCCCAAATTAACCATTTTAGCCCGTTCCAATAGCAATTTTATGCATTATTGATTTGTATACAATGTTCTAACACACAAATGAATATTTTGAAAATTTTAGAAATAAAACCTGAACACTTAATATTATACTTAATACATTTCACATATATTTTTGACTATTTGATCATAATTTTGTAGCTTTTAGTTAATATTAGCACCCGTATTTAACATGTTTGAACCAAGGTTATTTTTCTTCTTCCATTTATTTGCTAGTTGACATATATTGATGCTTAATATTTTATAATATATATTTCAAGTTAATATTTTATTCTATTTAAGTTATATTTCTTAAGGTAAAATATATCTTAGGCTCGTTAGTCAACTTGTTTATGGAACATGTATAAGTAATTTTTCAAACCCGTAAAAAGTAGCTTGAGTTTGTTATATCAGACACTTGATAGTGTTTGCAACATAAATCTACAATTGATAGATAATCTTTATTGAGAAATAAAAAACGTAAAGATAATATGAGAAGAAAATAAAGACCATATATATGTTAAGATTAACAAAGGTAATCGAAATAGATTTAGTTCAAAAGTTGAGTAAAATCATAAAACCGACATTATTGTTTTTATTATTTACTTAGTTGCATAAAAATGTAGATCAGTATGGTAATTAATCATAGGTTAATTCATACGGGTGATTGATAATTGAATACTGATATTCAACGAGTAGCGTATATAATTTAGAAGAAGCTCTAATGATGGTTAACTTGCCATTTGTTACGGAAGTTCGGACTTGAACTAGCCCATAAAGCCAAGGCCTTAGATAGTGACATAGGCAATAAACTAGCTTTTAATTTAGTTCATCCAAACATGTACCATAAGCTAGCTTATAAGGTAGGTCTTTTAAATGCTACTTTGAGTAGCTTTTTGTAGCTTTTTCCAATTATACCTTCATTAATATTAATTATTAAATTCAAAGATATTATTTTTGGTCATTTTACATACTCATAAGCTAGTTTTTGCCAAACATAATTTATTCATAAGCTAGCTTATCAATATCTAGCTAGCTTATCAATCAACAGCTAGCTTATCAGCTAGTTTGCCAAACATAGTCGTAGTGTAGATCAATTGAATCTAGAAGGATACGAGAAGGGATCTAGGTGATAAGCTCAAACCCACAAGCCGGCTATGTTCATGGACTGAACTTTGTCAAGCCCACATAGGACCAAATGTATATTTATCTTTTAGTTTTATTCAAAAACTTAAGAAAAAACAAAACAAACTAAAATCTTATGAATAACATAGTTCTCTTTAGTGATTTTTTATGAAACCCCAATAATAATAAAAAAAATACCCTAGAATAACGAAAAGAGCCTCAATAAAACTCATGAAATTGGCAGAAAAAAAAATCCCTCAAAATCATAAAAAAGACTTGGACTTTTTTAATCAACCAAAAAAACTTTAAAATCTCTCGAACAATGAAATTATGCAAAAATTATTTAATTTAATTATTTTTAATCGTATTTTAAACTATATATTTTATTATAAAATATTTAAATTAATTTTAAAGATTTGATAAATTAGATTAATTATTGAATATAAGAATTAACCATTGAAGTAACGCAATGGACATTTATGAAATTATACATCCATACACCGTATATCATTCAGAAGCGAACATTATACAACGAAACAATACAAGTTTAAATTTGCAACCGTATATAACAACAAGCTATACCTTTATACGCTGCCATCATATCAAGTCGAGTGGGTCCCATCCGTATCGTGTTTTTTCGTTTATAACCGTGGTGCAGGGCGAGTACGAGGCGCATCCCACTCCGTCACAATGTGGTCACGGGTGATTGCTTTAAGTGAAGTACAACCACTTAGTGCCATTGTTAGCTCGAATTCCTCACGTAACATCTGAAGTACTTTTCTCACTCCGGCTTCTCCTTCCGCCGCCAATGAAAACACCACGGGCCGCCCAATCTGAAATTTTCACAAATAGATGTAAGTAAGATATTTTCTTTGCAAAATTTGGGCCATGTTTGTCAACCGTAAGTCGACTTATTTTCTTGAGATCATTGAAAAATATCTGTTTGGCAAGCCATAAGCTAGCTTTATGAAAAGCTACTTCAAACAATGTTTAGATAAACTCTAAGTTTTTTTCCTTTTCCTCCAACTATGTTCCTTATATTTCATGCATATGATAGAAAACCACACCCTTTTACGTCATTTTATATTGTCATCTAACTTATCAGCTACTCCTTCCATCCAAAAAAAATCTCAAGATTCCTATTTTAATTTGCCATGTTCATTTTCATAAAAGTACTTTTGAGTAAATATGTTTTTTGCCCCTATGGTTTGTTAATAATTGCAATTTTCATCCCTATAGTTTAGAAATTACGATTTTAGTCCCTATGGTTTGTAGTTGATTGTCATTTTCGTTTGTATAATTTACAATTTATTATTTTTTGGTCTGTATTTAAAGGTTCGTATCACTCCACAGACAAAAATAGCAATAAGTCGCATACCATAGGGACGAAAAATCGTAATGTCTAAACCACAGGGGCGAAAATCATATAATTTACTCAAATATAGAAGTACATGCTTTCCAATTCTGACGTTAATTGAAGTATAAAAGGGTCAGTGTAATAACTATACTTTTTTTTTTATAAATTGTGTGCATTTTCGTTGTTATCATTTACTTTTGGGACATAGGGAGTAGTTTTTACCAAATATGATCGACCTGTTTATCAGCTAACAACTAGCATTTTAACTGACAGCTAGCGTATCAGCAAACGTAATCTTGACATGTTTTACTTACAAAGATGCCGGAAGCTCCAAGAGCTAGTGCCTTGAAAACATCGGTTCCACGACGGACACCACCGTCAAGGAACACGGGCACACGGCCTTGTGCGGCCTTCACGACCTCTTCCAAAGCCATGATGGTGGCAGGGACGTAATCCAGTTGGCGGGCCCCGTGGTTGGAAACGATAATACCCGCTGCTCCAGCTTGAATAGCCAACCTCGCTGTATGATTATATAACAAGCGGAAAAAATATTTAATACGCCGTGTTTAGCAAAAACCAGAATTAAAGAGATAAATACACAAAGTTTCGATTGTTCTTACTGTCCTCGGCGGTGATCACACCCTTCACTAGGATTGGCATTGTGGTTATTGTTTGGAGCCACTTCACATCCTGTAAGGACGTTTCTCAAAAGTGTCAGATAAAAAGTTAAGCCAATAGGATACGTTATTTCAAAAAGGGTTAAAAAACCCCTATTGGTATTCCCAAAAGTGTCCTATCAACTTATTATAACATTTTTACATATGAGACATAGTTGTTTGGTGCTATAAAGTACAAACTTAAGTCTTGAAAAACAGTCCATTAGGACATTTAGGGCTTGTATGTTAGCAACTTAACAAGCTTAATGGTACTCACAGCTTATTTGGTCAGCTATAAATCACTGTTTGGTAATGGCTTAATGATACAGAAAGTAAGCTTTTTGGGGAGAGCTTTATACAGAAAGACAAGTTTTTTTTCAAAAATTTCTATCTCAAATTAAAAGAAAAAAAGAACTCGCTCCTTCCATCTGGAAAATATCTCCCAAACAAAAACATTTTCAATCAATACAGACACAACTTTATCTATGCAAGACTTAATGGAAAACCAACCAACAACCCTTTAGGCATATATTTAGCATCTTATAAAGCCGAATGTGTTGTAGTGTTACCTCTATCCCAAGGGATAGAGAGACTCTTTCCATTGAAAATATATGTTCATAATATGACATTTTATTTAAAAATGTCCTAAAAAACTTGGCAATCAGAATAAGTATCGAGGTCCAACGAACACATACCTTCCAGCTCAGAGTACGGTCAATCTGACCAGCAACATAAGAAGACAACCCAGAGTCATTAGCCTGCAATTGCCCAATTACGTATTAGAACGGAATCGAAACATAAATCAAACCTAAAGAATCCAAAAATCACTTCCGTTAAGACATGATAAAAATCAACCTAAACGAACCTAGTGAATCATACAGGGTCTCTAGAGGGTAAGATGTACACAGACCTTATCTCACTTACCTTCAAGATGAGCATGGCAAGACCCTAGAATCTTACCTAGTAAAAGGCATAGCAAGGATCAAGAATCTTACCTAGCGAGGGAGAAGACTTTTACCCTGTAACCGCTTACTGGGTAAAAGAAGTTTACCAATAATCCATCAAAAATTATGATGGCCAAGAATGTTACCCAATAAGGTAAGTTAGAGTGGTGCTCTTGTCGGTGAGCGTTTGGTAAACGACCCCTAACTGTAGGGTAAGATTCAATAATAGGCTAGGGGGTGTTTGTGCCCCCACTCTATAGTCTCGACGTAATAGGCAAAAAGTTAGGGTCTTAAAGGCAAAAAGTTATGTGTACTCCCCTATGTTAACAAAAAGTGGTTGCAACCTATTGTTATTGTCATTGCATACATGTTACAAATTCAAATCTCCTTTGGCTTATTTTCATATATTTTTTGTAACAACATACTTTTTTATTTATTTTTTGTATAATTTTATATTATGTTGATTATTTTGTGCCACTTCTTAGAAAATTTTCTTGATCCACCTCTGGCTAAGCCGGACACATGATCATACTTTCATTTATTTTTCGTATCATATAAAGCGTGTCTAAAAATATAGCAAAAAAGAAATCAACACGAAAGTCGAAAGTTGTAGTTTCGACTTACTTCATCCATCTTGCCAAGGTCCAAACCTTCAAAGTTCTTCAACGTCAAAAATGGGGGTAACGTAAATCTGCATAACACGTAAAGATTTCATAACAAAGTTATCAAATAATCAATAAAACGTCTAAAATATAACCCCTTTTAACAACGAGCCGAGCCATTCACGTTTGCACCTGTTTTTTATGTCAGCTTCTCTACGTCCTAGCCTCGGTGTGTCAACCGTAAGAGCTATCGCCTTGAAGCCGGCTCTTTCAGCTCTTCTCACGAGCTGAGCCACGACATTCCTGTCCTTGTACACCTGAAATTTCACAGGAAATGTCAATTTCTGGATTACGAAAACCACGAGAAAGGGAAACGAAACAAACAAGGGTAAAATGGTAATTCTGCTCACATAAAGTTGGAAGAAACGGATTCCGGGTCCGGTTGAAGCAACCTCCTCGACACTAGATGTTGCCCATGATGACAAAGTCTATGAAGTTAAAAAAAACTATGAGCATATGGTAATTTCTCGTTGTAAAACCGTTAAGCACGAAAGTAATATTTAAACTGAGATTTTGGTACGAAAATACGAACCATAATAGTTCCAGCAGCAGATGCAGCTCTTGCCGTTGCATACTCGCCTACATCAAAAATGAAGAAGTCGTATTAGATAAGAAATCAATATATATCTTAAAAGTAAAAACCATAAGATCCTATGTGGCATCACCTAAGGCCAAGAAGCCTATTTATCTTTTTTCTCAAATTTTTGATTTTTTTAATGTTGAATATGTTAAAGACCATTCTACCCCTATACCAAAGACATAAAGTTGATTGGGATATGGTTGTTTTAGTAATTTTAAAAGAGTAACCTCCAAACCTTTTCATATTCATTCTTAAATGTGACTTCATTATTTGGAGATGAAACCTCCAAATCTTTTCTTCTACATTCTTAAAGGTGAAACTTACAAACTAATTCATTCATCATGATTTGTTCATCACCAATTGTCTTTTTCTTCTTCTCCACACATGATGTATTATTCATTTTCCTAACTATTACTATTCTTCAACAAAATCATGTTAGGTAACCTCCTTTTCTTCTTTCATGTCAATCACTTGATATGTTATTTTTCAACAATTTTTTTTTGCAATTCTTATTTTAAGAGTATTAATCCGAGTATTATTATTTCTTATTAGCTATTGTTGAGATCTTAGAATTTATTTTTACTTATGTCCTCTTTATATAATGTTTTTTCTAACAGAATCAGAGGTTTGTTCTTGAACTTTGATGACAACAACGGTTCGATAATCACATGTTGCACGTAAGTATTAAAATTTGACATGTTATAGCCTCAACAAGCATGAATATGTTCTTTTTCAATGACTGTTTTTAATTTTCAGGTTTTCTTCAAGAAGATTGATTTAGGTAGTTATTTTTTTAACTCTTATTATTATTTCTTATTGATTATTGTTAAGATTTTAGAGTTTATTTGTACTTTTACCATCTATATTTCAATATGTCTTTCTAATGGAATCGAATGTTTGTTTTTGGCGATAGTTTTAAAGTTTTGATGACAACAACGGTTTAATGATCATATCTTCCAAGTAAGTATTACAATCTAAGATGATATAGCCCATTTACAAACATAAATATGTTCTTTTACAATGAGTGATTTGAATTTATAGGTTTGTTTCAAGAAAACTAATTCAAATAAATGAGTGTCTTTAATTTTCAGGTTTATTTCAAGAAGATTGATCCTGGTTTCACTTTTTTTTTTACTTTTATTGGAATTTTAGAGTTTATTTATTTATTTTTGTATTCTATATTGGTCTTAGTTTCAAATTTTATTAATCATTTTCTCTTATTATTATAGTTTGTTGGTTACTGTTGAGATTATTTCTTATGACATTCACATGAATTCTAAAGTTATTTTTTATTTTTCATCTTCTATATATTTCCTAAATTTGTTTTAATATTTAATTTAAATGTTTATTTACATGACACTAAAAAAATAATAATATGTATATCTAAATATGACAATTGAATATGATAAAAACCGGTTTAATTGATATAAATAAAAAAAGGATGGAGATGACGGTTAATGATGTCAATTTAATACATTATATATTTTTCTACATCTAGGAATAAATACTACCAAATAATTTTTATATATTTTGTAGATTAATTTTGTTCATGTGAAAAAAATTTCTTAAATGTTTTTCAATTAGAAAATGCATTATATAGTTTTGAAACACCTCTTTTATGAAGTGTACAAAAACTACTTTTCTTTAATAAAATGGTTAAAGACATCCTTCTCTTTTTTAAAAGAAAAAAAATCCATGTAAGGTTATAAATAATACAATCAATGCAAAAATTATCCATATGCAAAAATTTCACGGGTTTTGTTTATTCTTCAATGTTAAAATAACTATGGTTGTTTATAGCCATCATATTAAAATAGGTTTTAAATTTTTTATAACTATGGTTGGAATCAAATCAACCAAATGGAAAATATTGTAGTGCCAAATTAAAAGAAGATTCAAGGAAATGACCAGACAAAATGAATTTGAACAATTTTTCAAATCTTAAAATAAAGTTGAATTTCATCACCCCTCAATTATTACCAATAAAATTGAGTTTCATCATCCATCTAGGTAATGAATTATTATCTATAAAGTTGGCATTAAAACTAAACAAATGTATATTACTATAGTGCAAAAATGAAAGAAAATCAATGTTGAAAACTTGGTTTCTTTAATCTATATATTTTACCAAATGTATAACCTCAATTATTACCAAATGTATATTATTGTGAAATGCCTTCAAATGTTGAAAACTTGGTTTCTTTAATCCCTCAATTATTACCAAATGTATATTATTGTGAAATTCCGGTTCATTTTAAATCGGATCAATGCCTTTTAAAACAATTGTCGTCACCGTGCAACGCACGGGCCCGACACTAGTTATAAATTTCAAACTAAAACCAAGCAAACCTAGTATCCTAATAGACCGCTTAACAAGACTTAAGTTTATAAAGGTGTTACAATAAGTCGATAAGACTTTTTTGGGCGACCTAACAAGTCTTTTAGGACAATTTTGGTATAAAGTGTCCAGCTAGTCTTTTTCTCCAACATAACTTGAAAAAATGTCCTATAAAAACAAGTGTCCTGTCAAAATATTTGTTGACAGATAATTTATTTCAAAAAAATGGTATAAAAACTTGTTCGGATGCCGAAAATAGTCTTTAACATTCTATTATAAACCGTTTGGGTCTATAAACTTAATCCTAAACAGCAATCTTTTTATCTAATGTTACTTGAAAGAATACCTTATAAAAACAAGTGTCCTATAAACCAGCCTTAATCCTATAAAGCAGTCTTTTTATCTGATGTTACTTGAAAAAATGTCTTATAAACTGTTAAAATATTTGTTGACAGACAATTTATTTCAAAAGTGGCCTAAAAACCTTTATATAGGATGAACAACCGTTTGGATCTATAAGCTTAATCCTATAAAGCAGTCTATTAGGACATTCATCATTGACGATGTATAAAGTTGACTTTGTTGTAGTGACATAAACCCATATGTTTTCTATGGGTGTGACTCATTTTTGCTCGGTTTTTTATAAGTAGCATCGAGTTTTTTGATGAAACATATGTTTACCATCAGGGTGAGCCATTTTCTGCATGGCAGTTGGGGCGATCATTATTGGCATCGATAACTTGAATCCCAAAATTGTGGTGGTCATGTCTATCTTGCTCACGTCGATAAGAATGCGCGGCCTAAACCTGTTTCATCGTCAAAGCGAACACTTCATGACCCGCGACCACATATAAAAACAAACCCATAAAAACACCCACAAGGGTATTTTGGTCATTTTTCGCAACCATAAGTTACCTTCTTTTTTTGGGCTTATTGAAAAAATCCCGTTTGAGTTAGCCATAAGGTAGCGTATTTTTTGCAATTAATTTTTTAACATGTCCTTTTAGGTCATTTTATATTGTCATCTAGTTTATTAGCTAACAGCTAGTTTACTAAACTTGGCATTTGTGTTACAAACTTACAGGATTCTTGCGAAAGCATTTCGGTTCTCTTCTAGAGTCCACTGATCCTCGGCACCGGAAGCATAGTAGTCGTACACCATCTTCGGCAACTTCTCCTTGGCAATAGCCTGGTACTCGGTGACATTGGTTACCTCCATCTCGCTTATCTACTTTCCCCCGAGAAAATCTTGATTTGGCACAAGAAGATACAAGAATCAGATCGTCATATTTGTAACCCACATTGGTTTTCCTAAACTTCTATTGAAAAAGTATTCTTAAGCCAACACAATTCGATATTACCAAATGGTCATTAAATAGTAGTATCCTGGTTACCGATAGAAACTAGCCTCCCCGAGGTCAAAGGCTAGTAGTATGTGTGAGTATATGTTGTATACTTGTATCTAAATGTTATATACTTAAAAAAATGAAAATTCACTATCCAAAGCCGTGGAACAATGATCCATGGCACGATGATAGGAACACATCTTAAGCATCATCAAGATTCAAGAAGGCTAGAAACCCTTGGGTATACATACATGATATAGATATAGATATAGAGAGGGGGAGGTTCAGTGGAAATCCCCTAAAAAGTGAAAAACTGAGAATCACCCTTGTAGTCGTTCATCTGGCCGGTATGCACATGTGTATACAAGTAATTGAAGTTGTTTTTTTTTTTTTTTGGTTTTTATGCACGTACGCATGTTACAAATTACTTCTATGCACATGTGCATATATACCGTCCAGATGAACAGTTTTCAGGGTGTTAGTTTTTCATTTTATAGATATAAAGGGAAGTTCACTTAGAAACCTTAAATATTTGAGAAACCTACGAACCACCCTTTTTGTGAGGATTCATAATGAATAACATACTAAAACCTTCATGATGAATACTCACAAAATAGATGGTTCATGGTTCCTAAAATACTTTACGTTTGCTCCTAGACAGTTAACATAAGTTAACTTCAAAAAATCCGAAACTAGAACATTTTGCACAAAACATACTAAACTTCAATGATCAAATCAACGTATCCGGTGAAGAATCGAAAGACGAAAGATAGAAATTCTAAGGCTTTAATTGATGGAATGAAGCTATGAGAGAAAGAAAGTAAAGCAAACCTTTTGGCCCCTTGGGTGTTTTTTCCTTCTACTGAAAGAAGTGCATGGAAGAGCAAACAACAAGTGTAGATAAGCAATAAAATTTGGTTAAATTATTGGAAATAGAAGACAAAGACATCTAGCAGATAAAGTGATAGAAATTAGAAAAAAGGGTGTGTACCAAAAAAATTAAAATTAAATAAATCAATAAAAAGGGGTGAAGACAATTGAAGGAGATGAGTAATGTGAGGTGAGAAATGGAAACCAAATCCATTTGAGGGTTATTCTCCTCCACTTGATTTACTTGTGTTTCAGAGTTTTTCTTCATTATCATCTTTCAAATTGTTCCCTAAATTAGCATTTCAAGATTTATGACACCATAATATACTGTATGAATACAAGAACATATGCCAAGATTCACATATGAATCATTTGAAAAATTCCGTAATGCGTGTGAGAAACCCACATGAATAATCTCTAACGAGCCCATATGAATAATATGTAACAAATCCATATAAAACTGCTTATTTGTTTATTGCTCGTTAGAACAACAAATAAGTACTTTTAAGTGTTTGGATAAAATGTTTATCAAGGTACCAACCAACAAATAAGGAGTTTTTAACAAAGTTAAAAGGTTTTAACTTTTCCAACCAACCATAAGCAAATAAGCATATAAGCATAAGTTGTTTTAAATAAGCGATCCCAAACACCCCCTAAATAATCTGTAACAATTCATATGTGAATCAACATTTTCCATAATGCATGTTGCGAACACATATGAATAATATGTAACGAGCCCATATGAATAATTTATAACATTGGGTTCTTTTCGTATAAAATTTTTCGGGTTTTTTTTTTTTCTTGTCCTAATGATACACTTATGAGTAGTTTTATGGACCTTCCCTTAAAGTTCCAATCTTGCAAATTAAAGAGTCACTATCTTTCTTTCTTTTTCTTGCAAACTCTTGTTTGGAGTTAAGAGATAAGGATTGGTTAAGAGGGCCCTTCCACCTCTATGTGTCCTCTAAAACGCAAACCACTGAAATAATTTCTTTTGAAAGATCTTAATCACAATTCACCCACCGGCTACCACCACCGGCCGCCGTTATCGCCACCACCATTGCCAAGAAATAAAGAAAACAACACCCAAAAGTTGTCATTGAAATTGAAACAAAAGAAAACACCCAAAAATGCAATCATTATGAAATTAAACATTGGTCTACATACAAAAGGGTATATGTATTATATAATCACTGAATGCTAAAACTAGAACTGTAAATCACGAGATAAATAAACCCCAGGAATCTAGTAAGACGAAAACCAATCGAACCAATTTTGAAAAATTTTATAAACCCTAAAACTTTTACAAATAAATTCAAGAAATTCCGATCCTAAATTTGGAAAATCGGAAAAGCCTAAGGTTGTGTTTAGTTGTGGAAAACTGTTTTTGTTTTCCAAGAAAATGAAAATAGAAAATGGAGTTGATTTTTCATTTTCAGTTTTCTAGAAAAATTTTGGAAAACTTGTTTACTTGAAATCATGGAGTTTTCATTTTCCATTTTTAGAAAATTAGAAAACTCGTTTAGTTGTGCATTTTTCATTACTTTTCATTTTCCATTTTCCATTTTCCATTTTTCCAAACATTGCAACGGCGGCGGCAACGACGGTGGCCTCGGCGGCGACGACGGCGGCGGAGATGGTGGTGGCGACGGTGGGGCGGTGGTGAGAGGGTGGTCGCGGCGGTGGTTGAGGCGGCGATGGCGGCGACGGTGGTTGCGGTGACGAGAAGGGGATGACAGTAGCGTGACGGCGGAGGCAGCGAGCGGCGGCGGCTGGTGGCTGGTGGCGGCAGCGGTAGTGGCGGTGGTCGCCGGCAGCGGCAGGCGCGACGGTGGCGGTGGCCGGAGCCGAGAAGGAGACGGCAATTGAAAATGAAAATGGAAAATGAAAATGAGAATTGGAAAACTATAAAAAGTAGTTTTCTAATTGAAGTGTAAATTTGGAAAATGAAAATTTTGTTTTCTTGGAAATTTTTTTCTAAATTGAATCAACTAAACAAGTTTTCTAAATTTTTAGTTTTCATGGAAAATTTTTCTAGAAAACAGAAAATTTTTCCACAACTAAACACACCCTAAACACCGCGATCACGAGATGATTTTTGGGTATATTGCAAAACCCAATTTAAAATGCTTAATTTTTTTTTATTAAGGACACAAAAGGTTCAGGCTGTTTGGCAAAATTAACGTAGCTTCTAAGGCGGTAGATAAGTTAGCATATGTATTTTTTTTCTTTTTTCTTAGGTCGTGCGTACCCATGGCTGGGTTGGGCGGTCAATGGCTTCAATGGGTTCTGATACATTGCCAGCGGGTTGGGCGGCAATCGGCTTCAAGCAGTTTGTCCACACCGTTGTGTTGTGTGTGGGGTGTGTGTGGGGGTGTGTTAAATGAGAGGGTTGGGAGGGTTCGGATACTAATCAAAGAGGGTTCAGAAGAAGGTTAATTGTGGGGTTGGGAAAAAGCTGATATGGAAGCTGATGTGGCTAGTGGGGTTGGGAGGGTCCTGATAACCTTATCAAATGTTACATCAAAGTCACATCATTGTCTCTATTCTTCCTTTCACTTTCCCTACAACCTTAGTTATGCCTTCGGTAGCATAACCCACAAGCTCACAAGCCCTCACTGTCACATCAACTTTATCCACAAGTCATCAGCAAGCCCTCAATAGGAGTGTGTATATATATATATATAGAGAGAGAGAGAGAGAGAAAGGTTCGAAACATAACTTTTTAAGAAAACGCGAGGACCATTCTTTTATTGGACGGCAGTTAAACACACGCACACGCCCCAACCGAAGTCAAAGAGGTATCCGGGATCCATTCGGGCACCCGACTAATCCTCTCAACCATGGAAACTGTTACCGACCCATAGCCTCGCCCATGCCCAGCCCGAAGATCGACCCATGAACTTGGGTGTCGCCTCCTGTTCCCCCTCCGAATCAAACCCAAGTAGACAGGGATACCATCCACTGCCCCCTCAGGATGTTATCGACCATTGAGCTACAAAGGCGGCTTTGACCGGTGTACTACTCACGTTTATTGACCCATCGAACTGGGGTGTCGAAACATAACTTTTTAAGAAAATGCGAGGACCATTCTTAACCACTCATCCGGTCAATAAATGCGGCTTTGACCAGGTCACCCTCCTTTATTCAGACCCTCCATGAATCGTGTCAATCCTCCGTGATCGAGTCCACCGTAACCGAAAATGTGTGATTGAGAATCATCCGCGCGTTTTCTTAAATTGACATCGTTCTCGTATGAACCCTCCTCTCTCTCTCTCTCTCTATATATATATATATATATATATATGTATATCAAGAGAGAAAAAGACGAGCGGGTAGCTAAGGGTTGCCAACCTCGCGGCCAAGCCCGCAAGCCATGTCTGCTACCATGAGTTGCGCTACCTAGTCGAACCCTCGTAACCCGCAAGCCATGCCTATGGCCAAGCCCACATAGGCTACCAAGTACCAACGACCTTTTTACTCGAAGGAGTCCTCAAACCCGATGGCGCTACCTGATGCTCAAACCTACCTAGGCGTTTTTGTTCCCGTGTGAACCCATGTATTACTCGATTCCATCAAGTAGTGTATAATGGATTGCCTAAGCTAGTTTATTGAAAAGCTAGTTGGAGTAGTTTTTCAAGGGTTTTTTTGTAGTTTTTTACAATTATACTCTTATTAATATTAATTATTATACCTCAATATACCATTTTTTGTCATTTTACATATTCATAAACTATTTTTTGTCAAGAATAATTTATTCATAAGCTAGCTTATCAGTCACTAACTAGCTAGTTTATCAGCTACCACCTAGTTTGTCAAACATAACCTGAATGTTTTATTAATTATTGTTATTTTGTAACAATTCACATTTTCCATTTTATAATTTAATTGATCAAGTTAGACCATTAAGTGGGTTATCATCTTCTTACTGTAGTTATTATTTGCATCATCAAGCCATTAATTTGTGTTAATGTGTTGCAATTTTCATTGAAATAACACAATAAATATAATATTAAAAATCTAATAAAAAATCAATTAAGATATGTTCATTCAAATGACAAGGGTGATTAGATGTTAACAGCTCAATAAAATCATATAAACATTGTGCATATACTAATTGAAGGCCTAATCTTTGTCCCATATATGTTGTGTTGTTAGTTGTTTTTGTTTTCTAGTGTAAGAGTGGATTTGCTTCTTATGAGGAAACTATCATGATTTGGACCATTGTTCTTACAAAATGGGCTATTTAATTATGGATGATGCTAAATGCATCTAAAAATTTGCCGAATGTATCATTTTTCTTTAACACACATCATCGTCATAAACTGCTTTTTACATTTTCAATGCTAGAATTGATCTGATTTTAACATAAAGTAAGGTGCATATAGCAATCCCCTTTTTATGGAGCATATTATTTGACACAGAGATAATATATTTAATATATATGTAACACGTCATCGATAACAAATATAAATATTACATATCATCTTGATTGAAAGTTCATTAAAGAAACTTGGAGAACTTTTAGAATTAGTTGAAATGTCATCCATATCCCACGGGGGTGTTTTGTCAAATTTAAAAACTTAATCTAACATAAACGTTATAAGTTAATATTTATGCAATGATACTTGTAGCATCCAGCTTGAACAATGCGTGTCACATTTAACTTTTTTGTTTGAAGAGGTATCGCAGACCACATTGGGCCCCAGACTAATTCTCGGCAATTTTAGGCCGAAGCCCGACTGCTAAAGCATGCAGCCCGGGGTCGAAGCCCCCGTACCTCCAGAATGCGTCCCCCAAGGCTCGAACTCGGGTTCACCACTATGTAGTGCCCAAGCCTTACCACTAGGCTAACACTCATTTGGTCATATTTAACTTATGTTTATAGCATATAACATAAATGTATAGTTAATATTTATGCAATAATACTAGCAGCATGCAACTTGTACTATTCCATCATCGACAAAGAACATATTGCCACCCTTCTTCTCTATCCTCGAGGCCTCAAACACAGTCCTTAGCTTTTTTGTAGCATTCCTGACCCATGTCACCATTGCTAGCTCTTCCACCATGTAGGCGTGACCCCCTCCCTTATAACAACACCACCTTCTTCTCATGATGATTTTTGCAAAGTTGTTTTCTTATACTTATAAGTTATGACCACCAAAGTCTACCCTTTTATGTCTTGAGTGCTAAAACAATTTCAAACTATGGTATTGTTTTGTCCCAATTTGTCCATTTTAGCACAAATGATATTAAATTGATAGTTGGCTAGCATCCTTTGACTTTTTATATCCAAAGGGATTTATGTAACACATATTACAAACATCATGACTTTTTGGCATGTTATACATAGAAAGAAGTTTTTATATTAAAACCCATGTTAATGATCCTACGAGTCTCCTATTAAACCCATATCTATGATGTACTATTCTAGCTCTTGCATACACCCATTTAAAACCTTTTTAAGCCAATAACTTTATTGTTTCTTTCTTGCCATCATTCTATGTTATGTATATTTCATAAGCATGTGATATTTGTTGCAACAAACATAAGCATGTGATATTAATTCGTTGTCTGTTTGTTTCGTCATGGAAATTTTAAGTAAAAGATGATTGTGTAGCGATTTTAATTAATAGTCACAAACAACAATAACCACAAATTGAAAAGGAAAGCCGCTTAGGGTAGATTCAAATGTGCTAATTGTTTGTGACTATTAAAAGCGCTACACAATCATCTTATAACTTGTGTATTGCAATATTGCATGCTTATAACTGTTTATAAATAAATAACAATAAAACATATAGTGATCTTATATTATACTAGATTGAAGTATTTTTCTTAAACCAAATAAGGTATTTCAGAAAAAATTCACGAAGATTTATGATATTTGAATGTAATTTTTTTGTTCCTCACCTTTATAGTTTGTTTAGAAACTTACTAGTTTAGTATATATTTATTATACATTACATATATCTAAAGTTTTAATCAATGTTGGGATGTGTTTAACAAATTAGCTTATAGCTGATAATTTAGCTGATTAATAAGCTAGTTATTAGCTAATAAGCTAGCTTATGAATAAAATATGTTTGGCAAAAACTAACTTATAAGTACGTAAAATGATCAAAAAGGATATCTTGAGGTATAATAATTAATCTTAACATCAAAGCTTTAGCAGTCTAGTGGGTCTGTAACATCCTTGGGAGAGACAATGGCGATACCCTGACCATGGGTCGCTTTGGGTCGTTACATGGTCGTTGAAGATTAGTCGGGTTCGCATATGGAGCTTGGATACCTCGTCGATTTTGTATCGAGAGGTGTGCATGGGTTATTTGTCGTTCAAACTAATTTATAAACTAACTTATGATCTATTAGTTTATAAGCTGGGTTATAAGGTAACTTAATTTAACCAATCCCAACCTAAGACCATCCAGAGCTGGCATACCCGATAGCATCGGCTTGCCATCAGGTCTCTCGGCTTCCATCAACAACACCGCCATGGAAGTATTGGGTAGGAAGCAATCAACTTCCCCTTGCCGATCGCATAGACCCCACCTACCCCTGACCCCACCCCACCCTACCCCATCTCTCTCTCTTATTTTCTTTTTTCTTATTTAATGTATGAGATTGATTAGGTAAACTATTGTAGACGGATTGAGTTGAATTAGGTTGGTTTGGGCAAGATATTGACATACTGATGTGATACTGATGTAGCTATCGGGTTAACTAAACTCATAGTCTACAGTTAATCAAGGATGGTCTAAATTTTTTTATTATTTTATCATCAAACAAGATGTCTATGGAGAAAGAAAAAGGAAAGAAAAACCAACAGACTTTTATTCTTCAACGGTTACACACAACAGATCCTCACCGAAACCCTATGATCTACTAATCGTCCCACCGCAGCACCGCCGTATCGCCGACAAATCAGGCCGCCGGCGTCTGATCTCTCCACCGGAATAGAAGCTCAAAGTGATGCGATCCACCGCGGCGCGGTGGCGGTGCCGATTGCCGTCCGATGCGGCGGCGGCGGCGGAATCAGGAGCGAGAGGTTCTTCTTCTCGCCGTTAATGGCCGAAGGGTCGCAATTATTGCAAATGAGTTGGCGGAACCCTAATTTGTTGATAAGGAAACGGAAAAAACGGTCCTCCGGTAGGGTTTAAGAACCTCGGTAACACCTGTTACCTGAATTCCGTCCTCCAGTGCTTAACCTACACTCCACCACTCGCCAATTTCTGTCTCCAGCTCCAACACACCGCCTTTTGTATGTTGTTTGTTTCTCTTTTACTCAGATATGGACACTGTTTCTATACATGATATGGATGCTAGATAAGAAGTTGTTTATATGATTATTGATTGATTTAATTTGTTTTGTTTTTCACTATGCACACATCAATTCGCGTGATTTGGGTGTATATATAGGTGTCGTATCCGCTATTTCTTACAAACTGTACATACATGTAGATGATCAACGGTGTGGAGTAATTCGGTTTCTAAAATTTCTCTCAATCGCATTTCATAACCGCCTAAAAGTTAGGTATTAAAAACAAAATCAATGGTTAACGTTAGGTTTGTAGGGTTTGTGAGAATTTCATGGTTTGTATTTGATGCTTCCTCTGTGTAGACGAAAGTTCAAATGAAAACTCAAATTTGTTTGCGAACGTGGGACAGCCGAGAGAGCTCATATTCGGTATGAATAATACAAGATTATTCAGACTCAATATTATTCATTATTCAAGGTGAATAATAATGTATTCAGACCGAATAAAACTGAATGTTGTATTATTCAGTCTGAATACTTAATTTATTCACCTTGAATAATGCATAATATTTGGTCTGAATAATTCTGTATTATTCACACTGAATATGAGCCGAATAGGATATGTGGCACGCTCTCGGCTGTCCTAACGTTCACAATCAAATTTGAGTTTTCTTTTTAACCTTGCCCTATATATATGTATGTATGTATGTTTGTGTGTGCGTGTGTGTGTGTAGGAAGTGACATATAAATTATTGGTGCTGGATTGTAGGTGATTCGGCTGGACAGCTCGAAAAGAAGAGTGGTTGTGCGTTTTGTTTACTTGAGAAGAGAATTGTGAGGTCACTGAGTATTGACCTAACCCTAGATACGCCTGGCAAGATTATTGGTGGGTTGAAAGTATTTGCGGAGCATTTTCGCTTTGGAAGGCAAGAAGATGCGCATGAGTTTTTGCGGTATGTTATTGATGCTTGTCATACCAAGTGTCTAGGTTTGAAGAAGTTGCAGCAGCAGGGGCAGAGGCTTCTCGCCAATGGAGGAGGTGACTGTTATGGTGGGAGTACGGTAGTTAAGGAAATATTTGGGGGTGCTTTGCAGAGTCAGGTGAAGTGTCTTGATTGTGGAAATGAATCGAATAAGGTTGATGAGATTATGGATATAAGCGTTGATGTGTTCAACAGTAGTTCTCTTAAAGATGCTTTACAGAAATTTTTTCAGCCAGAGATTCTGGATGGGAGTAACAAGTACAAGTGTGATAAGTAAGCATGTATTCTCTGTCTCTGCATCCTTGTCTATATGTGCATGTTGGTTTATTCATACAAATGGCTTGAAGTTGAAGCTTGTGCTTTTGTAGATGTAGAAAGTTGGTAGCTGCAAGGAAGCAGATGTCAGTGCTTCAAGCGCCTAATGTTCTTGTAATTCAACTAAAGGTGGGTCAATTATTGGATATTGCTTTTTATGTGTTTTTGTATCATATATAACAATTATGCTTTTATTTTGTTTGGGTAGAGGTTCGAGGGAATATTTGGTGGGAAGATAGACAAATCCATTACTCTTGAGGAAGAGTTGGTGCTTTCAAGCTTCATGTGTCCAGCAAGCCAGGTACAAAGTACAAGTCTTGTCTTTAAGTTTAGATCATGTGTTTTTATTAGACTTCTAGCTTCCTTTTGTCTTGATAGTTTTTTGCTGATTGGAAAATCCATCATGATTCGATAAAGTAGAGAAGTTCTGCACTAGATCAAGATGTTACTATTGTTATTCTTTAGGAAATGTAGGAGAAGAATATCCTTCTATAGTGACATGGTGTTTAACATTAAGGGTGGATAGCTGAATCTTCACATAAAATATGGAGAATTCTTAAAGAGGTATATTGGCATGTTGTCGTGGTATTTAAGATCATTATCTTCTAAAAGTTTCGAATCATTACATTTGGAGATATTAGTAGGCAAGTTCAGTTGATACTTTTTGCTTTCTTCACAATGCTTAAGACCGTAAGCCATGGCTTGAGCATGCTTTGCATTCAAGGTACAACTCATACAAGTATATTTGAGGTTCATATAAATTCTGCTATTAGAAGTTAAAATATAACTTAAAGTGTTACCTCTGTTCTCAAAAGCTTTGAGTACTCTTTGATGTTTTAGCTATATAATTTCTAGATACTCGGAAATATACAATTCTTCCCAAAATGGGAGATCTACTGGTACTGGAGAGGAGTTTTTGGTTTTTATCGCAAGAAAAAGGGATTATTGCATGTGAAAAGTTGGAGGGAACTTAAGGAGAATGGTTCATATTTTAATATTATGTATTTCTTTTATAAATTGAAATGTACTTTAGGCGTCGTAATTAGAGAAGGTAGTACTGAAATTAGGTGCAGATAGATTCTGATGTTCCATGGCACTGTAGGAGAAGGCGGATCTTCAAACATTTTGGTGGCATATATGCTACGAAGTCATCAATGTTAAAATGATCATTTCAGATAAATGTGAATTATTAGTTTATTACCAGAATGGTACAGTTTTGAAAGTTCCTAAACCGGATGTACTTTTTATGGTTCATAGGCCTAAATTTGGGGCTTGAAACCCACCAATGTTGGTTACTATCTATACGTGCATTCATGCACACAGTCTATGAGACAATAACATTTGAAACCTCTTAAAACTCTAAGATTTATCTGGTTCTTACAACGGTAAATAGTCTCAACCATTGTGTTAAGACTAAAAGCATATATACTCACAATATATGAACCTATCTTATGAAGTGTATGTATTTGTGCTGTAAATTGTTAAAATTTCTTAAGAATGAGGATGAATTGGCATAGAGTTCATTATTAAAGTTTGCTAAGATGCATGCCTCAGAGTTGGTGGGGTTTCTGTTCATGTTCTTTCTGTGTTTTCCTTGGTTGACATCATTGTACACCTATCTTTGAATTAAAATTTTCTTCTAGCTTTCACGGTTTCTCCCCTTGTGCAACTAGGCTGTTTATATTCAACATATTTTAAAGTACCCCTGATTGTTATTTGAATAGTTAATTACAATTAGTAGATATACTTTTGTGTATGTAAAAAGTTAGCGAAATGTAGTGAGTGGTATCTTTTAGTTCTCAATATTGTAACAAGACTGGAAGTACTCATTCTCAATTTTGTGGTAGCTAATTATGATAATCCTAAACAAGATATCCGTTAAGTCCTTCTATCTGTTCTTTTTCAATGTTCTTCTTTCAACAGTTTTCTCTTTTGTAAACAATTTTCTAATGTAATTAATTATTTATTATGCAGGATCCCAATCCAGAGTATAAGCTATTTGCTACCATTGTGCATTCTGGCGTTTCCCCTGATTCTGGACACTATTATGCTTACATCAAGGTCTTATATATATATGCCCTAATATGATTTTACATCTATTATGCTTACATCAAGGTTCCCATAAGTGAGGTCAAGTGGAGGCATTACTTCTGTTCTTATGTTGGTTCCCAATGTGTATACAGG
This sequence comes from Centaurea solstitialis, assembly GCA_030169165.1. NCBI lineage: Eukaryota > Viridiplantae > Streptophyta > Magnoliopsida > Asterales > Asteraceae > Centaurea > Centaurea solstitialis. Next base: position 28,148,547 of record CM058043.1, on the reverse strand, counting down.
ATGCAACTGGCTGTTGGGATTGCTGCAATGATTCTTATGTAACACTTTCAACCCTTCAGGAAGTTCTCTCTGAGAAAGTCTATATTCTTTTCTTTGCACGTATGAAGCAGAAGCCTGTAATACCTAACAAAACTTTAGCTACCAATGGAAAAAGGGCATATGATTGCAACGGGGGTGACATGCCCAAAGTTCAGAAGTCCAGTCATATTGTAAAATCTACGAACTTGCAACAATCTGTAAAGGTTAATTCTGCAGCGCCATCCAGAGTGGACAAATTGCTTTCTAGTCCAATAAGGAAATTAGGTACCTCTGGAAATTCATCTACCAGAGCGTTCCCTGCAACTGTGAGTATGAAATTTGTTCACAATAAAGAAAACAATGGAAATAATGGATATATAAAAGCCTCGAACTTTAAGAAGACGGGTGGGAAAAAGATGCCATTGTCAGAGGATAAGAATGGTTTTAGCCAAAATAGACCTGTTGGTGCTGTTGACGAAGAGGAAAGTCGATCATCTCTTGTAGTAAAGGGAAATTGTGAGGCCCAAAAGAGCAATACCGACATTGTTACGAATGGGTGTAAGAGCAACAGTGCAAGAAACGAAATGCAAACAGGAAAAATGCCCAGCTATCAGGAGATGCATGATGGTAGTGCTAACGGCCACCCTTATTATCAGGAAAGTCCATCTCTTGTAGTAGGAACCCCGAAGAGCAGTACTGACTTCGTTGCAAATGGGTGTAAGGGAAACGGTGCAAGAAATGAGATGGCAACTGGAGAAGGGTCAAACCATCAGGAGATGCGTAATGGTAGTGCTAACAGTCACCCTGATAAGGTAAGCTCCAAGAGGAAACTCCATGAAGAACGGCAGTCTTGCAGTCTGTTTGCTGAGGATTTGCAGCCACAAGCAAAAGACGAAAAACTAAAGAAATTGTATGTTACTTCTAATCTCTTATGCTTCATTTATTCTGATTTTGGGATGCAGGTTATAGTTGGTGATGTTTCTAGGAAAGAAGTTTGGTACCTCCAATATGACTAGAGTTGGTATTTAATCAATTAGGCTTATTAAAATGCAATAAGGTCCCTAGGCATCAGCTAATTATTTGGTCATTGTAGGCTAAAGATAAAGTCATGTTAGTCAGTACTACCTCTGTTCACTGAAAATTGCAAAATTTCCTATCCGGATGATTGGGGTATTTTCAAGACGAATTACATACTTGCTCATTTTGTTTTTTACAAAATATTGGTACCATCTCAAATTCAGAGAAATGGTGCATTGATATTGGATTCCCCAAGTGGATTATTTCAATATAAGATTTCTGGTCCAATCATATAGCAAGAAGTCCTATGATGTAGAAACTGTTTTCATGATCATAATTCAACAGCTAATGGGTTACATAAGAACAACTACTCCAAAGAGTATTACACCCTTAGATCGTGAAATATCAATTGCTTGTTGAGTCCTGTGCATTTTGTGAATATAGGATACATAATTGGGAGTCAAGTTTTTTCTTTTTTTTTTTTTCTTTTTTTTTTTTGATAAAACATTGTTGGTGGAAAAAGTTGTGAATGAAGAGATCCCACTGAAATGAATTGTGTTCAAGAATCTACAAAATAGTGAGAAATCTTGATCCCTCTCAGTTCTCAAATATAGCACTTAAATTCACTTCTTGTTATTTAATTTCTTATGAGAACTAAAAGGATTGCATTTCATATCTCATTGCATTTGTTAGACCCAATTTGATTTGGAATTTGGTTATTCATAACCCGCTAAGCATCCATGGCTGAATGGTTAAGGCACCCAAGTCATAATTGGCAAATTCGTAGGTTCAATTCCTACTGGATGCACACCAATGGGACCCTCTAAATAAATCTATTGGAATTAGATCTATATCAATGAAATCCATGCATAGGGAATTAATGTGATATATTCATAGTGAATTGGAATTAGCTTCTGCTTCTTAAAGTTCATATTTATATATTGCATGTGTATTTTTTGTTGCTAATCTTGCCTACTAATTCTGAGAACCTATAGTTTCATTGAAGACCTTGCTTCCAACATTTACGGTTATTTGTGTTCAGATCTATGTCTACAGTCTATATGAACTTTTAAAAGGGTCATCATATTTAACTTGTAATGATTATTGGATACTGGGATATTTATATTTGTTGGTATGTCTCAGTCTTCAGACAGAAGCTTCTTCCTTTTTAAGAACTTGTGGTTGGTCGGATGAGGTTCATAGCTTCATGCTTGAAAAGAAGAAACGTGCTCGAGATGCAAGCAGTGGTGCATCACCACCTGGCAATGAACTTAAGTAAATTATTCTCTTGCATTAATGTTAATATATTTTGCACATTAAAGTTCTTGTGTATGTGATAATCACTTTCAAGTGTGATTCTAAGGGTGCGTTTGGTTGTGGAAAATTTTCCGGTTCTCCAAGAAAACTTTTCAAGGAAAATGAAAATTTAGAAAACACGTTTGGTTCATTCAGTTTTCAAAAGTTCTCCAAGAAAATGAAAATTTTCTGTTTTCTAATTTCTATGTAAATTAGAAAACTGGTTTTAGTAGTTTTCAAAAAAATTCTAAATGAATTTTCTAATTTTCTAAAATGGAAAATGAAAACTTCCCCATTTCAACCAAACACGTTTTCTAAAATTTGCATAGAAAACTGAAAATGAAAACTCAACTCCATTTTCTGAAAACGTTTTATAGGAAAACTAAAACAATTTTCCACAACCAAATACACACCCTAAGTGACTGCAAATTGGAAATTGTTGTTTATACTTTTTTGTGTTTGATCTGCTGCTGGTGTTATTGGCAGGAGGATGTTGATAGCTGATGCCAAGTCGACCTTCGTTTCCCAAATACCCGAGTCTTTAAAGGCAGAGCTTATCAAACATCTTAAAGCATGCAGCCATGATACAACACATGTTGATCCATGAAGCCAAGGTGCTTTTTTGTTTCACCTACACCATCCATTGCAGTAGTCTCACTCGCATTTGTCTATCTTTTGTACCTTCATTTATGGCCAAAGTTTTAAAAGCAACTCAATCACTTTTTCACAAATCGGGGTTTTCACATAAACAATCTCTCTGCTCTTTTGGGCAAAAATGTTTGCATACATCTCTTAAGGACCCTGCTACCAAATGGAATATAGCGGGTTGGTTTGCTTTTTGCTTACACTTGTCTTTTATAGACTCGGATATAAAGTAATTAGCATAATATAAAATAAAACAAAAGATAATCATAAGAAAAGTATGATTTCAATAAAAATGACAAACAAGTAGTTTTTGCAGCACACGAGGAAGCCAAGTAGATTCAAACTTGCAACCTATAATGTCACATGCAATGACAGTACCAGTAGAATAGGCTAAACAACTTTTTGTTAGCTTAGGGGCCTTTTGTTTAAAAAAAATACCTCTTAAAATCTCTTAAGTCTGAAAATTAAGAGGTTTGCAGACTTAAGACTTTGTTTTATTTTTGAGAAAAGGTCTAGGGGCTGTTTACTAAAAGCTTACCTGAGTAAGCACTTACCAGTCATATTACCTTACCGAAAACATATGGCAAGGATCAAGAATTTACCCCAGTAAGAGTGTAAGAGTGAAGGCTAGGATGAGAGTCTTACTCGGTAAGTGAGGGTCGTCATCTCTTACCATGGTTAGCACTTAGTAGGTGAATTGTTGCATATGATACCGCTTTTGCAGACTAAAACCTTACCTGGTAAGTAAGTGATAGTGTTGAATTTTGTTGGTCAGCACTTACTCAGATAAGCGTTTGGTAAACGGGGCCTAAGAACCTCCCACCGTCTCTTCCAAAAAAAAAGAACCTCCCACCGTCCTCTGAAAGCGTAAGAGGTGCACCATCACTCTTATTTTTTAGACATGAAATTAGATTTCAGACTTCAAACCTCTTAAAAAACAAATGACACCTTATATCACACATCATCAGTTTAAAGCATGTTCACCTTTATTCTTTAAGACCGGTAAAAGAAAATTCCGCTGCATTGCCACGATAGACCAGGTGCATGTGCACCTACTTAAAATCCCCCCGATCCTTTTTACCCTCCATCTTATATTAACCGTTTATGTTCTTCATTTCCGTTTTACAGGTGACATTTACAAGAGGAGTTTGTAATGTAATTTTTAGGAGACAGATACCATATGGAAACATGAAGATGATAATCGTAATCTTTTAGTTGAAGCACGATCTGGGTGAAGATCAGAAGACGGATTTTGAAATTTGCAGAGCAAGTTCTTCTGTGAGACAGGTTCGGGCATTAATCGGAACAAACAAACCTCAAATATATTATATATTCTTTCTGTACAATATACCCTTTTTGACACTAGTATAATTCACAAGTTCTTCAACAAAAATCTAACTGTTTTTGAGTTTATGGCTCTTTGTAAGTACTACAAGTTATCAATCAACCTTTTGTGGTTTTCTTTTTGATGTATATAATATCTATATACGATTGTGTACACTTCATATATTTGGTGAGGTTTGAAGTTTGAATCTTGACCAACACACTGTTGCTGGTCAATGACCCTCTCATGAATTGCGCTGTAGAGGGAAGATCCGGTGCATCTTATCCTAATGTGCATCCAATTCTCATCAAACGATTTGATAACCGCTTCTTATGCTTTTCATGTTAACACAACTTCTCACCGGATTCTGAGCGGCTTATTGATTGGGTTTGTCACAAGCGCCTGAATGATAGTGATTTGTTCTGCTTTTAGTCGTTTAGAAGACAGAATTGACTATTGAGAGCTAGATGCCAAACTTAAATGTCATAATCAATGTTGAAAATGTGGGGTATTATTTTAATATAAAGTTCGCCCCTAGATAAATTTATGTAGGTCTTTTTTTTATAAATTTGAGAGGTAGATCTACTCTAATGGCATATAAGATTTCTATTAGATTAATTAAATCAAACGGAAAAAATGAAGTTAAGATATTTGTGACAAATAATATAATAAAATAAAATTTGGTCTTTATTGTTTGTGGAAAATAATAAAAAAATTTGTTTTTGCAATTTCAAAATTATAAGATGGTCATCATAGTTTACAAAATGTTTAATGGTCCCTCCCTTTTATAGCTGTTAATTTTTTTATTTAAGTGAGGGATATTTTTGTCATTTTATTGATTTTATTTGTCTTTTAACCAATCAAAAACAATTTTAACGATAACTAGGGTGAAGGAAATGGGTTACCCAGTACCCACCGAGCGAAAAAAGTGACTTTTTGGCTTTTGTCTTTTGTCTTCCTCCCTGTGGGAAAATTAGTTCTCTATCTCTCTCTTCCTCTATTTTTTTAAATGATTAGTGGTGTAGGAGGGTAGAATGATGAAGGGATGGGTAGTTCGCCCTTTAAACAAAGGGACTAAAATCACATGTTTTTTTTTTTACCAAAGGAGTGTTAGCCTAGTGGTAATTTTTTGGCACTACATAGTGGTGAACCCGAGTTCGAGCCCTGGGAGACGCATTTTGGAGGTACGGGGGCTTCGACCCCGGGCTGCATGCTTTAGCAGTCGAGCTTCGGCCCAAAATTGCCGAGGATTAGTCTGAGCCCAATGTGGTCTGGGATACCTCTTTCAAAAAAAAATCACATGTTTTTTAAAAGAGTGTTGTTATATAGACTCTCTATAGGTTTTTTTTCCACTCACATAAAAAACAGACTCCTCTACATTGGGTCCTAATTGTACATACACATAAATCTACCTATACCACTCATAGGGCTCCATTTATAATTTCCCTTTTTAAAATTACGATGATCACTTTGTGACTATGACTTTTGTATAAACAAAAAATTATTATTTTTAACAAATGCAAACGAAATTTATAGTTTATTCTATGCGGCTTGGGTTCGCGGCGGGTTGGGCAAAAATTTCAAGGGGTTCGGCAGGGTATGGTACGCCACGCACGGGTTCAATGGCGGTTTTCAGAAACCGTCCCTACCCACTCTCTCTCTCTCTCTCTCTCTCTCTCTCTCTCTCTTATATTTATATTTAAAATTAATAAAAAATGATAAATATACGAGAGTACGAAAGATTGTGTTACGAAATTTGAAAGATTAATAAGAGTTTAAAAATAAGATAGATAAAAGCTGACGTTACAATGAAAAATTGAAACTACAATTTTGTGTGTTACTCATGGCTAATATATATAACTAGTTGATAAGCCCGGGCTTCGCACCGGGTTTATGAACAGTAGCTATCGACATTTTAACATATTTCAGTCAATATACTATATATGACTAAAACGTAAAATGAAATATAAAAAACTAAAAGATATAAAGTGAGTAAATATTATAAGTTTAGGGGCTGACATGTAAGTTTAAAGGAGAGTATAGGATTCGGGTCGGTTGGAGCGTATATATATCGTATATAATAAAATAAATACATGAAAAAAGTATTCAATATTAGGCTTATTTCGATCTTATCGACGATACGATTATAATGGCGCAGTTTGATAATATTAAAACGTTTTTTTTAACATATTTTAGATCGTATCGCCGATATGATTATCATGACGTAATTTGTTAAAATTAAAACGTACTTTTTTATCATGTTCCAACCAATATACGATATATGAGTAAAATGTAAAATGAAATATAGAAAAGTAAAGTATAAAGTGAATAAATATTATAAGTTTGGGGGGCTAATATGTGAATTTGAAAATGGATATAATATTTGGGTCGGTTGGAGCTTATATATAGTATATAATAAAACAGCTACATTAAAAAATATTCAATATTAAGCTCATTTCGATCATATCGACGATACGAACATAATGACGTAATTTGTTAAAATTAAAACGTATTTTTTAACGTCTTTATGCCAATACACGGTGTCATTTGTTAATATTAGAACATGTTTTTTCAACATGTTCCAACCAATATACGATATATGATTGAAACATAAAATAAAATATAGAAAACTAAAAGTATAAAATGAATAAATATTATAAGTTTAAGAGTTAAAATGTAGTTTCTACAAATCGATTATAATGGCGTAATTTGGTAAAGTTAAAACGTATTTTTTTAACATGTTCCAAAAAATATACGATATATGAGTAAAACGTAAAATGAAATATAGAAAACTAAAAGATATAAAGTGAATAAATATGTCGATGAACAGTGTTTTGGAGCTAAATTGTAATTTCTCCAGATGTCGGTAGTTGTTGTTCATAAACAATGTTTTGGCTTCATATAATCTATATAGTATATAATAAAATAATTACATCAAAAAATATTCAATATTAGGCTTATTTCGAGCGTACTAAGTGTACGAATATAACGGCGTAATTTGTTAAAATTAGAACGTGTTTTTTAACATGTTCCGACCAATATACGATATATGAGTAAAACGTAAAATAAAATATAGAAAAGTAAAAGGTATAAAGTGAACAAATATTATAAGTTTAGAAGGCTACTATGTAAACTTAAAAATAGGTATAAGATTAAGGTCGGTAGGAGCGTATATATAGTATATAATAAAATAACTACGTCAAAAAAATATTCAATATTAGGCTCATTTCGATCGTATCGACGATACGAATATAACAACGTAATTTGTTAAAATTAAAACGTATTCTTTAAATGTCTTTTAGCCAATACACAATATACGATTAAAACGTAAAATGAAATATTGAAAAGTAAAAGGTATAAAGTGAATAAACGTTATAAGTTATAAGTTTAAAGGCCTAATATGTGAGGTTAACTATATCAAAAAATATTCAATATTAGGCTCATTTCGATCGTATCGGTGATACGAATATAATGGCGTAATTTGTTAAAAGTAAAATGTATTTTTTTAACATATTTTAGCCGATACACCATATATAACTAAAACATAAAATGAAATATTGAAAAATTCAGGGGCCAAAATGTAATATTGAAATTAAACCTAAAATGAAATATCAAAAAGTAAAAGATATAAATTGAATAAACGTTATAAGTTATAAGTTTAGAGGCCTAATATGTAAGGTTAACTATATCAAAAAATATTCAATATTAGGCTCATTTTGATCGTATCGACGATACGAATATAATGGCGTAATTTGTTAAAACTAAAACGTATTTTTTTAACATATTTTAGCCGATACATCATATATAACTAAAACGTAAAATGAAATATTGAAAAGTTCAGGGGCCAAAATGTAAAATTGGAATTAAACATATGAATTACCCGGCTGGAGGACGCGCGGGTCACAGCCGGGTCAAAAGTGGGTTTGGGTCATTTGATGTGAGAGGAAAAGATGGGTATGGGTCGGGTCGCAGGTCGGCTGGGTCGGGTCGGATCGGGTCGGATCGGGTCGGATCTGTGCTTGGCGGGGCGCCTGCTAATTGTATATAGTATATAATATATGATGGCTATTTGGTTATTTGCCGTGAAGACAAAGTTGTGGAAACCGTCAACAGTTTTTGAAAATCTGGCGGCTAAATCATTTTCATAAGCAATGACGTAAATATTCAAAAAAATTGTTTTTAAGTGATGCAATATTTCATTTTTAACCCTTCTTCTTACTCTTTAATACTTAGATGGTCTCTCATTTTAGTTAAAGTTCACTTTGGCCCTTTGCTTATAACCAATGTCGTTCTTTCTTCCTTTCCATTAAATCATTCACACCGATCCTGAGGTTGGTTTGCTTAAAGTTAATTGGAGTTGTTTCAAGCTATGTGCTCTGTATTGATCAAATTGTGAAATACTTGCAGCTGAAAGAATTTTAGACAATTATGTAAGCTGAAACGACATAACATTAGTTGAACGGTTGATTGGTTTGTGCAATGGTGGATTGACATAATAGTGAGTTACAAGGGAACTCAGTTGTATACATAAAACTAATGATATGTGCAAATCTAATCTAGCTCCAACGGTCCAACTAGCTTCAAGATCCTTTAAATGCCTTTAGTTCTATCTCATATATGTTATTATCCATTAACATGTAGACAAATAGTGGCTTATTTGTATAAAAGGTTTGGGTTTCGATGAGAAGTGATAAATTTAGTGAGAAGCGTGGGAAGTGGTTTTCAATCGTTGGATGAGAAATGGATGAACATTAGGATGAGATGTACCAAGGTAAAATGTCCTGCAATGCACCATTAGGATGAGAAATGGATGAACATTTGATTGAAAGTGATAAACCGTTTAAAAACACTTTCACACTTCTCGCAAAAAATGACATTTCTCACATGATCCCATGTCTTGTATCAAATGGGCTACTTGGATGGATTCTACATGAAATGTCAATATAAATTATCAAAACATAAAACTTTACCGCAAAAAGAAATTAACTAAGCTATGCAATTCACTTAGGAAAGTTGAACCATATCCGAGATTAGCTTTTAGTTTATAAAAATTTCAATACTGATCGAATCACAAACACCCTAAATTAAGTAATAAGCCAAAAGAAATTTCAAGCAAGTGGGTAAAAAAAGTTCAACACAAGTTTGAAGGAGTCGGGTTTGTCACACTATTTTCTCCATTTCGTCAAATAAATAAGGGTTAATTACATGGGTGTGTATCGAACTTGTCACGTTTTATCATTGTATGTACTCAACTTTTAAACTTACCATTGTATGTATCAAACTTGCTAGAGTTGTCATTGTGTGTATCGATTTACCTTCTAAGAAGGTAACCGGTCAAAATGCCACATAGGTTGCCATATAGGATGCCAACTCATTATATGTTTTAGTAAATTACAAAATCCGTCCCTCTAGTTTACTTATAAGGTTCAATGACTTGTTTTGCCATATTAATATAAGGCCACCTCCACCACCACCACACCCACATTGCCACCATCACCACCACCACCACCACCACCATCACCAAACCACCACCAGCACCACCATACCCACAACCACCAAACCACCACCACCACCACACCTATAACCACCAAACCACCACCATCATCACCAAAACACCACAACCACCAAACCACAGCCACCATCTCAGCCACCACCACCATCATCACCAAACCACCACCCACCAAACCACAACCACCATCTCCGCCACCACCACCATCACCACCAAACCACCACCAAACCGCCACCACCACCAGCTTCACAGCCGAAGATCGATCCAAAACCCCCAAAACCCTCCAAACCACCACCACGGCCACCATCTCCACCACCACCATCTTCACAGCTGGAGATCTGGTCCAAAACCCCATCTCCGCCACTCTTCATCCCCCAAATCACTTCGTCTTCATCCCCAAAGAGTGGCCGGAGATCTGCTACAAAACCCCCCAAACGAGACGTCGCCGGAAATGGTAACAAGGTCGTCGGATCTACTCGTCGGATCTGCTCGCCGGAGATGGTAATGAGATGGTAACGAGGTTGATGAACGAGAGAGAGAGAGAGAGATAGGTCGCCGGAGGGTGGAGGGATGGAGGCGGAGGCGTGGACGGAGACGTCGCCGGAGACGTGACCTTCTTCTGAAAAGTGAGAGATAGGAGAGAGAGACATATATAAGGGTTATTACAATTTAGCCCTTATACTTTTATTTTTGTTAAAGAAAACCTTAGGTACCAAATTTGTAGTTTACTCATTTTGAAAATAATTTAAAAAAAGAAATTTTACATCAGATATAACTTGTACACGTCAACATTTTTGTAGGTAACAAGTAAATCGATACACACACTGATAAAACGTGACAAGTTCGATACATACAATGGTAAATTTAGAAGTTTAGTACATACAATGCTAAAACGTTACAAGTTTGATACACACCCATGCAATTAACCCAATAAATAACTAATATATCAAATATGTTTACAAAAGTTATTAAAATTTGTTTAAAACAATTATTTGACCACTTTAAAATGCTATATATTTATTTACCAACTTATTTGACTTTGTCTCTACAAATTTGTTCACAAGACAAAACTTATTATAAAAACAATCTTTCATCCTTTGGGCTAAAATATGTCTACATACATTTTACATGGATGATGGATCTCACCTAGGAATATGATTTGGTTCAGTCAACTTTATCCTCCAATTACATTAAAAAAGAAATTAAAATAAACTTTATCCTCCAATTACATTAAAAAAGAAATTAAAATCAACTTTATCCTCCAATTACATTAAAAAAATATTAATATCAACTTTATCCTCCAATCTCAACTAGAATTTGTTGGTCATCTACAAAAACAAAAGGCAAATGAGAGATTAATTTTCATAATTATTTAAAAAGGAGTATAACACCTTTTAATCATTTTCTTTTTAAATTTCACCAAAAAGCCATGAACTTCTTAAAACAATTCTGCTCAGTACAAATTTCCACTTTTTCAGCCAAAAATCACAATTTTTTGACGAATTTGTACAACCCCTAAAAAATTATTTCTGCCCCTAGCGGATTTTCAAAAAAAATTACATTTTGGCTTGTGAGCGGATTTTCAATTTTGGTGGGCGGAGTTCAATTTTTGTGTGTGTACACAAACTCCATGGAAAGGATAAAACTCCTCAAAAACATTCATGGGGCGGAGTTTTAGCCCATGGATTTTTTTGTAAATCCGCCGGGGACGAAAATAATTTTTTAGGGGTTCTACAAATTTGGCTGGACAAAGGTGATTTTTGGTTGAAAAAATGAAAGTCCATCCAAGACGGAAATATTTAAGGAGTTCATAGCCATTTAATGAGTCTTGAAAAGAAAATGATTTGAAGGTGTTACATCCTCTTTTACATCCAATTTCTCAAAACAAATGAGTACTCATTTGAACATAAACCATAACATAAAGGGGTCTAATTGAAACATTATCATCCTATATATATACATATATCCAACTCTGTATATATAAACTTTATCTTCTTCTTCTTCTTCAAGTTTCCAAAAATGGTGAAAGAGGAGGTGATTCTGGTAAACTTCTGGTCAAGCCCCTTTGGTTCCAGAGTCAAAATAGCCTTGGAAGAGAAAGGTATTCATTATGAATACAAAGAAGAAGACCTCTTCAACAAAAGCTCATTTCTCTCTTCTATCAATCCAGTTCATCAGAAAGTTCCAGTTCTCATTCACAATCAGGCATTCATATGTGAATCGCTCAACATAGTTGAGTACATCGAGGAGGCGTGGACCGATCGATCTCCTCAGTTTCTCCCTTCCGATCCTCACCAACGATCGCAAGCTCGATTTTGGGCCGATTTCATCGATAAACAGGTATTCGTCTTCTTCAATTCAGCTCAAATCGTCTGTTAGGTTAACGGTTTTGTTGATTTTGTTCGTTAGGTTAACTGTTTTTTGTTGATTTTGTCCACTAGATCAACAGTTTTTTGTTGATTTTGTCCGTTAGATTAACAGTTTTTTTTTTTTTTTTTGTTCATTAGGTTAACAGTTTCTTGTTGATTTTGTCCATTGGATTAACAGGTTTTTGTTGATTTCCTCCATTAGGTTAATAGTTTTTTGTTGTTGATTTTGTGCATTGGATGCGTTAGAAACAAATTGAATCCAAAATAATCTGTTTATGCCTAGAATTAGGGTAATAGAAGGAGAAAACCTTTAGTAAATCAATGATTAGGGCTTGAAATTCACTCTCATCGATGTTATCAGCTTTTACTATCAAGGTTGTTGGGGTTATTGCTAAGATATCCTAATCAAGTGACCTATATTTAAGTATTTAACAACAAAAATATATCTCCTAAACACATTTTCTGCAGATTTGTATGAAAAGAAAGGAGATAGTTAAAGAGATTGAAAAAGTGAGATAATTCTTAAGGTTAACTGAATTTAGGGGGTGTTCGGGATTGCTTATTTAAAGTGTTCATTAAGTTATTTCGATTGTGTTACCGGTAGTAAGGAGTTTTTAGTATTTGGATGGAGAAAAAAATATACTTATACCAGTTTGGCACCGGTAAATCGGTAATAAATAGTTTTTAGTGTTTGGATGGAAAAAAAAATACTTATACCCGTTGGCACCGGTAATAAGAAGTTTTTGATAAGTTACTCTATTATTTCGGTATGGTACAATACCACCATAAGTTACTCTTTTCTAACTTGTTTGCTTATTTGTCAATGACAAAAACATAACTTATCAGCATATTACGTTTTGGTACCGTCATAGGCTAATCCAAACACTTTATAAAACTTCAGTTAGACGCCATATAAGTTGATAAACACTTATATAAATAGAAAACACACAAGTTCTTTTAAATAAACAATCCCAAACACCCCCTTAGATTACATACAAAAGAATTTATATTATATCCGAAAACCAGAGAAAACAGAAAAAAAAAAAAAAAAAAAACAAAAGTGCGTCAAAGAGTGGCTTAGGCGAAATTTCCAACAACCCAATTTGGAAAATCTTTTGACCATCTAATATATGTGTAAAATTCACAAAACAATGCCAAATTCTCCTTAGCCACTTGATCTCTTAGGTGCTGTTCGGTAAGTGCTTAATGGACTGAATAAGCCTTATGGCTTATTCGGTAAGCTATATCCTTTTGTTCGGAAGTGGCTTAATTACTAAAATATGAACTGATTCGCTCAGCTAAAAATGTTAACTCATATACGCTCAGCCCTTTGTTCAACCACTCTATTCCACTTTTACCCTTCACTTTACTCTCGCCATCCCCATCTGCTTTCTCATCTTCATCTCCTTTTACCACTAGACCTGCTTGCTTCTCTCGATTCAAACAAAAATAGCACTACACATAGATTTTCTTAATCCTCCCTCCATCGATTTGGTTCTTTGTGTTCTTATCTGTTTACAGTTTTAGGTTTGGGTTCTCGTGTCTGTAACTTTGGTGGTTGATCATGGTTTTGTCTGAAAATCTTTAATCCTCTTCCAATCAATTTTTGCTGGCTGCTGTATGCGCGAAAATTTAAAGGATGACGCGTGTGCGAAAATTTAAAGGATGATGTTTGAAGGTGGTGGCTTCCATGGCAGGATGATGTTTGAAGATGGTGGCTTCCATGTGCTCTGATGCCAACCCACCACCGTCAAAGAATTGGGATACCATTTGTCATTCTCATTCTCTCCAAAAAAAAACTATTTATCATTTACTTTAATATTAAAAGTTTATGTTTGACAAAGATATCAGGGCAAGATAGTTTTGAGAATTAGCTTGTTCTAATTTGGGCTTTGATATGTTTGGAAATGAAGTAGTGTGAACCTTGAAGATAAATATAAATTGAAGGGTAAAATGGTCATTTCTATTATTCAGATCATTTATTCAGCATAACAACCGAACAATAACTTTTTCTTATACATACAGACAACTTTAGCAATACAAACAACTTTATCCATACAGATCTTAATAGAAAACGAACCGAACAGCCCCTTAAACAGCTCTACAAGTTGTTTAAAAATTCTAAACAATGGAAGGATGATATACCTAAAGTTTATATTTACAACATACTAATTGAAGTAAGATTCTACTATTCTTTCTATGTAGGACAAATCTCACTACAAAGACTATATATATAACAATTTTTATAGAAAAATAGAAATTAATTTCTAATGATTAGATTATTCTTCCTCTTTTTCAGCTATATGAAGCAAGCAAGAAGATATACAGAGGGAAAGGGGAAGAACAAGTGAATGGGAAGAAAGAGGTGTTGAGAATTTTGAAATTGGTGGAAGGAGAGCTTGGTGAGAAGACCTTCTTTGGAGGTGATAATTTAGGGTTTGTTGATATAACACTTATACCCTTTTACTGTAGATTCTATACATGGGAAACTTTTGGCAAATTCAGCATTGAAGAAGAATGCCCAAATCTTGTGGCATGGGCCAAGAGGTGTATGCAAAAACAAAGTGTTGCCAAATCTCTTCCTGATCCCATCAAGATTTATGACTTCATTGTCTCTCTCAACAAGTACTATGACAAGTAAATGTTGTTTTTTCGGGTTGATTTAATTGTGATGTAAGAAAGTGCGTGTATCTTTTTGTTAACTGTAAGTGTCTGGACCAGTTTGTGAGCACATCAACTTATCCAATGGAGTTCATAAATAACCATTAGAAAGATCTCCGGTATGTGTATGGGAGATTTTGGTTCTTGGTGAAGTGTTTGAAACCTATAATGAATGTTGTATGTTTATGTTCTTATTAAGAACTTATTAAAACGTAATAGTATATGAAAATCTGACTTGAATACCGTTTGGAGGTTTGTTTGATGTCAAAGAGGTGTACCGATTTTGGGACAGTGTTCGTATTTGCAAATTGAAATTGCATAGGTTTAGAAAATAAACTTCTTCATTATATTAAAAAGAATAGAATCGAGATTTGTTGTATTTTGATGAATCTAATAAAATACTAGTAGGTGTCTCAACAAATGTAATTTATGAAAACATCCCAATATTTAAATACACACAAACAAGCAAAAACATCAACTAAAGAGAGATAAATCAAGACAATTACATAAAACTTATATTGATATAGTTGAAACGATGTTACACAATAATGTTTAAAACCAACCGAAGATGGAGGGTTTTGAGAGCGAGGTGGAAGGAGACATCAACACACACTTGGTTTTGGGGAGGGAAAGAAAACGAGAGTGATAGAGTTTTTACAACGAGATTAATCAACACACTTTTGAGTTATACATTTTTTTTGTCATTTTGTAAAATATAGGGATAGAAAGGCAAAATTTAGAATATAATTATTAACTTCAATCACTATAAACATAGTGTCTTTAAATTAATTCGCCAAAGTTATCAATACAATTGATAAAATAATTTTATAGAGAGGAACAATCAAATACACACCAAGTAATTCGTAAATACTTACACACCAATTTGCATATGAGATTTACTTCCTAAAATTATGAATTTTATTAACTAAAGGCTATTAATAATTCAAATTTCAAGTTGTTAGTTGTCATAGCTATATTATCAAAACACCCCCAATATTTATGCATCGCCAGATCAAAAATTCAATGGTAAATCAATGGCTTAGATTGGTGTGTAAGTGTTTACGAAATACTTGGTGTGTATTTGATTTTTCCTCATTTTATAGATATATCAACTAATAAAAATTATTAACAAATGTTAATTGATTTTGCTTAAGTTGAACAGCTTATTGCCATCAATACGGGTGTTTTAAATTTGACATCGAGTAGTAAAAAATTCTTTATCGATTTTATAGTCAGATTCATTGAACCAAAAGTTTTTAACCTAAAAAATTTGTAGTTTGACTTTTCAACATGGACATCAGTCAATATACTTCGATTGATGAAAAAAAAAACATTCAGGTACATGATTTTAATTTACATTCATAGTTTTAGTGCCGAAAGGTTACCAACTCTTATTAACTTATTATTAATATAAGTTGTGAAACCCACATGATAATAATAGTCAACTTGCCAAACCTAAAAATCCACAATTTTAATTATTAGCCACAAAATCCATTGTGATATTTGGAAACCGTATTTTGTGTGATACAATTCGAAGGCATGCATGTGTTAGACTTATTCATATCTTTATATTGTTCCTTTAGCGTTTAAGATGAGTTTGGAGTATAGATCAAGGTTGTAAGGCTATTAATTTCATGAGAATTTGTGAGATACTTTGTTGTGAATAATCATAACGTCATAGCATGCTTATAGGCATGAATCATTGTCGTAGTCAATGTTCAAGTCAGTGTACAGATGGATAAAGATGTTACAAGTGTCTGTATACAAGAAAAATGATGATTCTTGATGTTAGAATAACAATGGTTAGAACTTAGGATATGCATTTGGGGTTAAAAAGTTGACTTCCAATGATCTCGAACTTGAGCTGCTTGAACTTGTATTTAGGCAGACGAAGATGTAAGCGACTTCAAGGTCGCATACAAAGTAACCTATACCTTTGTTAGCCATCAAGTTGTTCGGTAATTAAAGTAATTTAAGTTATTATCAATGTTTAGAAAAATTGGGTTATTAGCAAGTAGCCAAGTACAATTACAAGTGAATTTATCATACCTACATGAAAATAAAGAGTTCATGTGGTTAGAAAAATTGGGTCCATGGATTTTTATAATATTTTCACAAATAGATATTTTCACAAATAGATATTTTCTTATCAAGGGTAATAAATATTTTACAATACAAGTAATGTTGGAATTGCCGTTCAAAAAAATAAGTAATGTTGGAATTAGTTAAACTAAAATGAACTATTAGTGATTTTGGACCGATAAATTTTTTTTAGTCTAAGGACCAGCTATAAATAAAATCTTTATGTTCCTAAATTTTGAACCTCATGTTGGTTAAAAGAATCTAGAGAAAGCCTAAAAGAGCCCAACCAAAGCTTGAAATTGCTTGGTCAAACCCGAGAAACTGATCATGGTCTATTGCTTTTACAACTTAAAAGTGTAGGAAAGAAAAAGGTTTAGCCCAAAGCCTGGCCAGAAACTCCGATCCAATGAGTCTGAACTTCGGTTTAGGCTAGCATGCAACAACAATGGAGACAAGGTTTATCAAAAAGAATACTGGATATTTTGCATCTAAATACGCTCAATTTGACCACTTAAAGAAAGTTAAGAGTAATGAAGAATATGAAAAATATTCAAGACGAAAAGATTAAAATGAAATTAAAAAAACTAATTAATTTACAATGTATACTTTAACTAATTTATATCTCTTTAAGATTAATTAATTCCACAATTAAATGAAAATCCCCATATATTATTTAAGGTAATTGTCCACTTTATTGTTTTATGTACGTATTTGTTATATTTTTAATGCTAAAATGACATATTAAGCCTTACCCTCTTTTTGGTTAAAAATTACATGTTCTTTTAATTAAGGCCAAGTCCCCTGTGCACCTATAGTTGAAATATCGACGGTTGTTATAATTAAATGCAATTCATTTGGAGGCTTGGCTTTTGATTCTTAGGCCATGAGTTATGATTTTTAGGCCATGAATTATACAATCTAAATTATTCAAACTTACTTATTATCATATTAATGCCACACATTTTCTCACTCTTATTATTTTATTCAATATATATATTATACTCAACTCAATATTACCTATACTTAATTTTATTTAATCAATAGAGAGAGAA
Organism: Centaurea solstitialis; assembly: GCA_030169165.1. Taxonomy (NCBI): domain Eukaryota; kingdom Viridiplantae; phylum Streptophyta; class Magnoliopsida; order Asterales; family Asteraceae; genus Centaurea; species Centaurea solstitialis. The sequence goes on along the minus strand of CM058043.1, from coordinate 28,130,574 downwards.
AGAAGAAGAGAGAAAGAGAGAAAAAGAAGAGAGGGAGGGGGGGGGGGTTGCCGATCGGGTGGTGGAACCCGAGCCACGAAACCCAAAGGTATCCGTGGTGGTGTTCCTGATTGAACCCGAGGGTACCCGAGCCCCTCGGGTCAGCCATAACGCACGGTCTTGTGGAGGAGTTCACAACTAGTGGTTACCATAAGCAAAAAATGTAGTTATTAGGCTATGCGTTGTACTCGACCTCCTCGGCTCGAGTGACCATCAGGTACCCTCAGGATCAATTGGAAACACCAACACGGCTACCTTTAGGTCCTGTGGCTCGAGTTCCACCACCCAATCGGCAAACCCTACCCCCTTTCTCTCTATCTCTCTATTCTTTTCTTTATCTCTCTTGATTAATAATTAATTAAATAAAATTAAAAGTGTAGGTAATATTTGGTTGGGTATAACGCATTTATTGGGTAAGAACATAAGATAAAAAGTAGAAATGAGAAAATGATATGAAACTGATATAAAAGTGGGTAAAGTTGGATTGTATAACTCATGGCCTTTAAGCGATCCAAGTGTCTTATTTTTTATACAAAAACATTGGTTTCCAATCTCCGAATCTCTGAGTATTGTGTTAAATAATACTCTATCCATTTTCAAAATAAATATCTACAATGAAACAAGTACGCAATTTTAGAAACCTGTAATTATTCATTTTGTATCTAAACACTATAGAACTTTACATGTAATATTTAATGGTAAAATAGAAAAGAGTATATTTCAAAACGACATAATTTTCTATTAGTTTATTATATATTTCTTTTACTTATGTACATGAAGGGGTGGGTTTAATAATAGAATCATTTTTTCAACACGAACGTGAGGACAGTCGAGAGTGCGTCACATGACAATCTGACTTTTACGGCTTAACTTTATTCAGTCTGCATAAAGCCGCCCACAGGTTAGCTTCATTCAACCTTTATTCAAACTGAATAAAACTATAATGCAATTATGCAAACTGAATAAAGCTAACTCGCGCACTAAGTCACATGCATCAGAGTGCGACTAAGCTTTATGCATACTGCAATAAAGCTTTATTCAATTTGAATGATAGCTTTATACGGTATGCATAAATCTTAATCACATGTTTTTCAAATTGCCACGTGGTACGTTCTCGAGTGTCCTCACATTTACATAAACTTTCCTCTATACATAGAAACATAAAATTACGAAACTTGTAAGTGATGATGCCACAATGGAGTTTTGTAGAAATTTTTATTCCTTACTTAACAATGAATTAAAGGAAAGTCAGGAAGAAGAAAAAAAAAGGAAGATTAAAATGTTTTTGATTTCAATTTTATTTTTTGTTCTAGAATCAGGTGCCACGTGGGCATCCTGTTTTATTAATGAGACAACAATAGCCTATTCCTATTGGTGGAGCTACGTCACCCGATGTGGCGCGTCAATTAGTTGACTGAATTCATAGTCAATCTACCCCATCACACACGCTCATTTTTAATATCTTTTTACTTTAGAAATATATTGTATAGAAATATATTTGCGTAAAAATCTAAAAATAAAGGAAACCAACGGTCAAAAAAAGAAGAAGGGGAACAAAATCGACATGAGTGGGAACCCGTTGAAGCAGAACCAGCTCCAGCCAGCAGAGGGGCGCAATGGTGTTCATGCCAACCGGCTTCAAAGTCAATTACCGACTAGTTGGATGGACATGGATGGTCTAAATGAAATTCTTGTCAAATGTAATAAACAAGGGGGTTTGCCCGCGCTTCGCTGCGGATAGTTTTGTTAATATTATAAAGGTTTCGTAGTTATGAACAATATTTTAAAGGAAGTTACCTATTAAGAGCCCGAGTTTCGCGACGGGTTATAAACTGTGATAAATTTGATCGTAAGTAGCAACATAGATTTATATGAAACATAAAGTTTGTACAAATGTTGTCAAACGAAAGGTTTAATAAAATAAATGAAAAGAATTAGGAAATCAAAAAAATTTAATTTTAGGAGATTTTCAAAAGACTGTTCATGAACAGTAGCTACCGATACTTTAACATATTTCAGTCAATATACGATATATGACTAAAACGTAAAATGAAATATAGAAAACTAAAAGATATAAATTGAATAAATATGTTCATGAACAATGTTTTGGATCTAAAATATAATCTCTCCAAATGTCAGTTGTTGCTGTTTATAAACAATGTTTTGGCTTCATATAATTTATATAGTATATAATAAAATAATTACATCAAAAAATATTCAATATCAGGCTCATTTCGTAACGTACTAAGTGTACAATTATAACATCGTAATTTGTTAAAATTAGAACGTGGTTTTTAACATATTCCAACCAATATACGATATATGAGTAAAACGTAAAATAAAATATAGAAAAGTAAAAGGTATAAAGTGGATAAATATTATAAGTTTAGAAGACTACTATGTAAACTTAAAAATAGGTATAAGATTAAGGTCGGTTGAAGCGTATATATAATATATATAATAAAATAACTACATCAAAAAATATTCAATATTAGGCTAGGATACATGAGTAAAACGTAAAATGAAATATAAAAAAAGTAAAAAGGTATAAAGTGAATAAATATTATAAGTTTAGGAGGCTGATATGAAAACTTAAAAATAGGTATAGGATTAAGGTCGGTAGGAGCGTATATATAGTATATAATAAAATAACTACGTCAAAAAATATTCAATATTAGACTCATTTCGATCGTATCGACGATACGAATATAACAACGCAATTTGTTAAAATTGAAATGTATTTTTTAAACATCTTTTAGCTAATACACGATATACGACTAAAACGTAAAATTAAATATTGAAAAGTAAATGATATAAAGTGAATAAACGTTATAAGTTATAAGTTTAGAGGCCTAATGTGTAAGGTTAACTGCATCAAAAAATATTCAATATTAGGCTCATTTCGATCGTATCGACGATACGAATATAATGGCGTAATTTGTTAAAACTAAAACGTATTTTTTAAACATATTTTAGCCGATACACCATATATGACTAAAACATAAAATGAAATATTGAAAAGTTCAGGGGACCAAAGTATAATATTCAAATTAAACGTAAAATGAAATATTGAAAAGTAAAAGGTATAAAATGAATAAACGTTATAAGTTATAAGTTTAGAGGCCTAATATGTAAGGTTAACTACATCAAAAAGTATTCAATATTAGACTCATTTCGATCGTATCGACGACACGAATATAATGGCGTAATTTGTTAAAACTAAATCGTAGATTTTTAACATATTTTAGCCGATACACCATATATGACTAAAACATAAAATGAAATATTAAAAAGTTCAGGGGCTAAAATGAAAATTTGAAATTTAATATATGAAAACCCGGCTGGACCAAAGCGCGGGTCAACAGCCGGGTCGGCGCTGGGTTTGGAGCATAAAGAGAGAGAGGGATGGGCGGGGCGGGTCGGGTCACGGGTCAGGCGGGTTGGGCAGGCGTGTGCGGGCCGGGGCGCCTGATGATTGTATAGTATATATAATATCTTTGTAACACCCAGCCCAATATTACCTAGGGGTGAGCAACGAGTCTCGAATCTCGATATCGAACCGGTAACGTATCGGTACTGTACCGATCCCAGACTGACTAATTCATGTATTTCGGTTAAGGTTCTAAATGGCGTGAGGCGTGGTGTGAGGGCAAAGCCAAGCCTCAAGCATTACAAGTTATGACGAGGACATGGCGTTTTCCAAGGCATGACTTAAGGCGGCAAATCTATATACAATATATATGTATATATGTGTGTTTTATGTCAGTGTCTGGAACAATAACAATTTAAATGTATATAATATGATAAACAAAAGAATTTCTTAATTCTAATCAATACTAGTGGGGAAAAATTTAATTGATACTAATGAAAAATTCTAAAATACATTAAAAAGAAAATTAAAAAAAAATAAAATTGTACCGGCATAATGTGCCATGGCGGGACATAGTGAGCCATAACGAGTTCGACGCCTTACCTCGACGGCAAGGGGGTTAACGTGGCGGCAAGGCCACGCCTCGACGCCAAGGTGCGTTTTTTAGAACCATGATTTCGGTACGGTAATAGATTTCATGTTTTTTTCTATAATCAAGTATTTAGTAATATCGGTACTCGGTCCTCTTTAATTACTGGAAATACCGACCGGTATTGAAAGTTAAAGACACACAATATTTTTAAAAGTTTACCTAAAAAGGAACGATGATACCAATTACCAACTGTAAACCTTTAAATTTTTCTAATTTCTTGCATTTTATTAACCCTTCAATATTTAACTTCAAGAAATCAAAGTTTGAAAGTCATAAAATGTAAAATCGGAACTAATAGAATACTAGTACCGAAATACCGTTACCGATACCGATACCTTACACTTCTAATCAGTTCGATACTCGGTATTAAGTTTTCTACATACAGTGACAAGAATTTTCAATACGGTACACCGTTCAATATGGTCTTATCCGTATACTTTGTATTAATTGGCAGGGTAGAAATAAGAAAATATTTTATATTAAAAGAAAAACAAATTAAAAAAAATGAGAAATGAATAATGCATATAATTAATTATACGTGTAATGCAGTTGTATCTATGGTTTTCTTGTCTAGACCGCCATCTTGGCAACTTCCCAACTGATTTCCTTCTTTCTGCAAAATCAAAATCTGTGTGTCTAAAATTCTACTTGTATTTATAATTAATTAGTCGGCGTTATAATTCAATTCTATTCAAATTCAACCAAACTTACTTTCAATTTATACCTAAATCAAATTTCAACCAAAAGAATTAGGGTTCTTGTTTGTCTGTAGGTGGTCTTTTGTTAATCGTGAAATTGCGTGAAAATTTAATGGTGGAAGTAGTAGAGATCAAAAAAGGCAAGAAGCTTGCTAATGGCGGTCATAAGAAGAACAACAGCAGGAGGATATGGAGGTGGATGCTTTTTGGTGCTGTGGTAGTAGTTTTACTTGCTACCTCCTCCCTATTTCCATGGCGGCATTCTCGGAGATTCTCTTTCATTCCTTCTTCTTGCCTTTGCTCTGAGGTTTTATCCTTCTCTCTCTCTCTCTCTCTCTCTCTATATATATATATATATATATATATATATATATATTGTATCATATACACACACAGAAACACACACACATGTATTTGAAAATGATTGATGTAAGTTAACGGAAGTTAATTGAGATTGAAACGTTTTGAAGTGGATTTAGGTTTCTAGCGATCGTGATTATGTATGTATGTGATCGATAGTTAGAGAAATGGAGTTGAAATTTGGTGGAGTTCGAATTTCGTACTCTATTTCTGCGATCGGAAGTTATTAGACATGGATTAGACAATGTGCGCTAGGTTAAACATGTATTTGAAGCTGTTTGAGGTAAATTGACGGAAGTTATTGAGATTGAAACGTTTTGAAGTAGATTAGGTTTCCAGCGATCCTGATTACGTATGTATGTGATCGATAGTTAGAGAATTGGAGTTGAAATTTGATGGAGTTCGAATTTGGTACTCTATTTCTGTAATTGGAAGTTATAAAACATGGATTAGACAATGTGCGCTAGGTTAGGATATGTATTCAAGTTCATTTAGATGTGATTCTAAGTCAGCAATCCTCTGAATCAGTTTCTGGTGAATTTAGGTGTTTTTGTAGATGCTAACTTGACTTTTCTCCTTGTTTGTCAAGCAGGATTCTCATAAATATACAGGCATTGTTGAAGATTGTTGTTGTGATTATGAGACAGTTGATAGTGTTAATGGAGCAGTTTTACATCCCTTGTTGCAAGAGCTTGTTACGACCCCCTTCTTCCGATATTTTAAGGTATTGTTTTGAATTGATATCCCCTTTGGACTAGAAGTATGTGCTTCTAACCATCTAATGTTCTTTTAAGCCAGTTTATGAGTAGTTGAAGTTCATATCTTGAATTTTCAGGTGCTAGAATTTCTAGAATTTCGGTTTTGGTAGTGTGTGGATGGTAATGGTATATGACTGGTCTTTACGACCCGGCATTCATTTTCGTTTGTGTATATTAGGCAAATAATATTAAATTTAACATTAAACTTGGTTAAAAGAGTCATCGGAGAACTGTTTCCTGATTCTGCTACTTTCCGATGAATTGTGGAATGTCTGCAGCATATGGAGAGCTTTCCGAGCCTATAATTGGGATGTTCACTTCATTGTATTAATTGGCATTCAGTTAATATCCTGTAAAAATCCAAATGATAGATTGATAGTAGAGCAACTAAGACCCATTGTATCAACTATCAAGTAGTTGATGAGATACTTCATGCTCAAAAGTAAAAACCATGCTCCTTGCATGTGTCTACCACAGTTTCTCTTTCTAAACAATCAAATTCGGTACTGTATAAGTATGAATCCTTTTTTTTAAAGTTTTAATATCTTATTCTTTAAGACAACATCTTTACTCTTATCCTCCTCCATCAAGGCATCAATCTTACATCTCTTTTAGTACTGTCATAGCTTGCTCATTTACTGTTATTGTTTCTTAATTCAAAAGGTTCCAGCAATTTGTATTTGATTGTTTGTGTACTTGTTTGTATCTGAGAAGGAGAACTCACACATATATGAAATGGAATAAAGACGGACCAAATTTTATGGCCATTCTTTCCAGCTTTGTTAGTCAAAAAAATTGAGTTTAAAGTTCAGTTGACCCAATATGAAAAAATATTACCAACTCACTCATGGCATGATTGTTTCTCCTTAAAGTAGAAAGAGGGTTCTCCTTTGAGAGAAGGTGAAAAAGACTTTTAACAGTAGTTAGGTTTCTAGTTTATTCTTAAAACATCTATATGCTTTTTGTATGAGTGGTTATGGTCTTGATGTTGTTGGATCTTTTACAGGTTAAGCTTTGGTGCGATTGCCCCTTCTGGCCTGATGATGGCATGTGCCGACTGCGTGATTGCAGTGTATGTGAATGTCCAGAAAATGAATTTCCAGAACCTTTTAAGAGGCCATCACTGCATGGTCTTGCAAAAGATGATCTTATATGTCAAGAGGGAAAACCGGAGGCTGTTGTTGATCGTACTCTAGATGCTAAGGTATTCAGAGGCTGGCCAGAAGTAGATAATCCATGGACTAATGATGATGAAACTGATAATGGTGATCCCCTATGTTTCTTTCAATATGTCCTTCATGTGTTTTCGTTACGAAGTCATTTTTAGGAGTTCTGCCTTTTGTTGCTATTGGGAACTCTCTTTATATTAATCGAAATTCTCTAATCTGCAGGTGAAATGACATATGTCAATTTGCAACTGAATCCCGAACGTTACACGGGCTACACAGGTCCATCAGCCAGAAGAATATGGGATGCTGTATATTCAGAAAATTGTCCAAGATGTAAGTTGAGAATTTCCATTTCACCATTTGGTCAATATTACCATGTCTTTTGTTTTAGTTAAGTGCTGCACAGATTCTTTATATGGAGTTGCAGTTAGACAAACATGTTACCCCTCATATCAGAACATGATTCATACCTCATACTTGTCTGAGAAACTGTTTTTCTAATTCGTTTTAGTTTCTGTAGAGCTTTGGGTACCCAAATTGCTTGATACTTTGAATATTCTTTTTGGCCTTACTTTCACTTGTTGTGGTGTTTTTCCAATAAAGAAGCGCATGCTAGTTTTTGGAGTCTAATTGTGGCCCTTTAGTCATTATGATGCTTTTATTAATATACCCAGTTACCCACCCAAGTCCTGGCACATGCTCTTTGAGATGCTTACTTATATCATGTTCAAATGCACAGTTGAAAGAAATAAGTAAACTGGAAATATCTGTCTAGACTTGAAGTGTATCTTTATGTCAATTTCTTGAAAAGTTCGTTTATGATAATAAACAAATGAACTCATTGAAATCATATGCAGATTCATCTGGGGAAAGTTGCCAAGAGAAGAAAGTATTATACAAGTTGATATCTGGTCTTCATTCCTCAATTTCTATCCACATAGCTGCTGATTATCTCCTTGATGAGACTAAAAATCAGGTCTGTATCCTTAAGGCTACATGTAATGTTTACCCATATACATCTAGGGTTGGGTTCTGGTGAGAAGTGGAGTTATCGTGAGGAAAGGGTAACAAGGGATCTCCACCCTTGGATGCACATTAGGATCAATTCCCTATTAAGCGCAATTTGGGTTTGATTAAAAGTGATCAGTGGTCCGGATCCCTTCTTACCCTTCTCATCTTAACGCTTTTTCTTATACGATCCTTCGCCTATACATCTATATGTAGAATTTAGTCTCCAATGTGACAGTTCAAAGCAATTAATTAGAAATAATTCTCTTTAAGCTCTCTCCCAAAGTAGTGAACCATCCACCAGTGACAATAGATTCATATCTATATAGGATAGTAAAGCCTCAATTAAGAGACTTTTCATGGCGTATTCACAAATAAACTAATTATTCATTGGCTTCAATTCAGTGGGGTGCAAATCTTCAGTTGATGTATGACCGTGTCTTGAAACATCCCGAGCGTGTGCAAAACCTGTACTTCACTTTCCTCTTCGTTCTCAGAGCTGTGACAAAAGTAAGCACTCTTAGTACCCATAAAACTTCATCAAATTTTATTGCAAATGTATATTCTCTCGTGACTGAGCTTTTGTGTGTCTTTAATGTATTACAGGCAGCCCCCTACTTGGAGGAGGCTGAGTATGACTCTGGTAACCATCTGGAGGATCTGAAAGCCCATTCCTTGATTCGACAACTAATTCACAATCCCAAACTACAAGCTGCATGCCCTCTTCCGTTTGATGAGGCTAAACTCTGGCAAGGTCAAAGTGGACCGGAACTGAAGCAACAGATCCAAAATCAGTTTAGGAACATCAGGTTTCAATTTAAACTCTATATTATTCCCTCTAGCCCAAAAAAAAGGTCCATATTTTGCTGGATGGCTTTTGCGCATCAAATGAGTTGCTTTGTGACGACAAAATTGATAAACCCTGTTTTGAACAACATTAAACTATTTAGAAATTACGAAAGAACTTTTTTTAAAGCTATGAAACTGGAAATTATTGAGAATTATAGCTTGTTATGCCCCATAGAGTTCCAGCTAAATCAAAGAGTATTTAAATTTTCAAGATATTTGATTTAAAGGTTACTTAGCTAAATGGCCTCCTGACAAGTGCTTTGTAAATCCACGACCCTCTAACAAGTTTCTAGGCATTCTTGTGGGGTCCTTTAGGTAAATGATCTTAAATGATTTTTAATTAAATATTTGCCCAACTTTCCTATATAAGAAAAAATGGGCTTATACTTAATGAGAAGGTCATGGATTTAACTATAATTTCATTTAAGGTTATATACCTAAAAATCTCCTGCTCAGATTCTTGTGTATGGAAGTGACAATTTTCTTTTAAGCAATGACATTTTCAAACCGGTCACACAAAAAAAAAAAACTTCTCAAAAGGTCATTTAACCAAAGGACCCTTTTGTGATATGGTGAAGAATCGTGTGAGAAGTTGAGTTAATAGTGAGAAGTTGAGTCAACAGTTGATCTCTTTTAATCTCATGCTCTCTATGCTTTAGAAGGGAATTGTTCTGGTGCATCTCATCCTAATGTGCATTCAACTGTTGATAACCACTTCTCACGCTTCTCACGTTAACCTCAACTTCTCACCGGAACCCAACCAACCCTTTGTGATATTTGCTTTCCTTGTATAGATTGTGATGCTATTGTCATCCTGTATCACTATTTGTAACCGAAGCTTGGATATGTTGCAGTGCCCTTATGGATTGTGTAGGGTGTGAAAAATGCCGTCTGTGGGGAAAACTTCAGGTTCTTGGCCTCGGGACTGCTTTAAAAATCCTATTCTCGGTTGATGGTCAGAAACACCCAGACCAGCCTGTGAGTATTATATACATCGTCTTTTTTTTTTTTAATAAAGTTTGACAGCCCTAACATCTTTAACGAATCAAAATTCTTGTTTTTCTTGATGTTCATATTTTTGTACTGGATCACAGCTGCAGTTGCAAAGAAATGAAGTGATTGCACTGATGAATCTGCTGAATCGGCTCTCGGAGTCGCTAAAATCAGTCACTGATATGGGTTCTTCCGCTGCAATGGACGGGTTGGTTTCAGAACATCAAGCAAATCGTGTAATTCAAAGGCTACAGGAATTATGGAGGCAAATTGGTAATCTTCTTTCTCTCATATCTTTGAAGTTCATGATGGTTCTTACTTATGCAAAAGTTGTGGTCTTCATGGAAACAACTGCTCTACCATTTGGGGACTTGGGTTGCACATAGCCCATTTTTTATCCAGTAGGCTTAATACAGCAAGCCAAGCCCTCTTTTGTGATAGCATGCCCTTACCCGCTTAATAAGGGCGGGGCTTACCCATAGGATAGTGGACCT